>CM051025.1:36296828-36416828 GCA_027627225.1 Congeria kusceri
TGGTTCCGGCGTCGCTCACTGGCGCCATTGCTGCTCTGATGAATCCTTGATGTGTGTGATGTCAGTATTACATTGTATCTGGAATAAAACTGTGTTTGTCGTTAGTATTTGACTTGTCTGGATGGTATTGTTGTTGCTGCTATCGCTAAATATTACAAACTTGGATCCTGCATTGCCAAGAAGAGGTGTGCATATTACCAGGATGTTCGGCTTCAACGATTGCATCTGATGTTATGAAGGTTCTCGGAAATTAGTATACGGTGTACAATTCTTGTCAGATCAGTTACAATTCTAACGTGACCCGTGCCTTTTGTTCGACAGATACATAACAAAATCTACTTTATTTGTTCTGCAATATATCACGGGTGGAAAATACTCATAAATACATAATACTCATAAAATGGTCTTTTTTTCATCATTAAAGCCCTCTTTGTTTAATTCACACGCACCATATCTAAGAACTGTTGTTTGTTAGCCGATGAACAGCGATATGTGGAAAATTATTTCTTAAACAAAAAAGATTTTAAACAAAATACATGTCAAAAACACCACGACCTCAGACTTCTTGTTTTATTTTCAATGGTATATTATAATAACTAATATATTAAAATCTTAACACAATATGCATAACCAGGGGTTTCGCTGGCCAACGAACAGTTGTCCCATTAAAATTGGAGCCACTTTAGAGTCAATACGAGTCATATGTAAGTCAATGACCCACGTCACAATATATACTTGTCACTGGATTCTATCCAAATCTATGGTATAAAAAACACTTCATTATATAGTTTTAGTTTTAATACAAAAATATGAAACCTTTAGAAAATATATACATTGTATTATGCATAAGTTCTATTGAACAGTAAAAGTAGCATACATTATAATGGATTTAAATAAACATGAGCACTCAGTGCCGTCTATTGAGATTGGGCGACACAGGCCGCTTTCGGAGATGATCAAATGAGAGCCCCTGGTAATGTATACACAATATGTGTGTAATCAAATGCAATGTTTACAGTTAAGTTCTACAAAAATAAGTTGACACAATACACAAAATTAGCAACACAACGAACGTCCGAAAAGAGCGACCGTCCGAATATGCTTCTCTCTGGACGGGCAATATTTTTAATCTTCAGTTCTTACCAAACGTATAATTATAATCTGCCCGTTGTGCTCATCTACGCATAGTAACCTGATAAATACGCCTTTGCTTCTCATCCGAAACAGTCCGAGCAATCACAACCGCCGCAATCACAGTCCCCGCAATCGCAGCAGCCATCACTTCCGCTTCCGCTGCTGTTGTTTTCCGCGCAGCAGAAGCAGCAGCACGCGAGGCACAGGAAGCAGCTATCGTCATTCGTGTCATACGCGACGTCTTTCTTTTCCTTCTTTTGCTGTTTCTCCTCGAATAACTGAACGTTACTAGGAGAAACTACTACTTCCGGTTGTGACGTAACGACTTCCTGCGCCATTTGGCCTGATGGTATAGCTGAAAAAGACGACACACAAAATGCATTTCTTTCTTAACATGAAAACGTATTCCATAACATTTATGACTCCAGTTGGACCTGAAGCAATTTTGTAAGATAGTTTTGTTGCAATGAAGAACTAATTAAAACAATATCCTGCAATACGCTATGATTTATTGTAATACATTGTACACCGTCGATTGATAAATTTAACTTCTTATAACTATTAATACCGATAACCAGCTTCATTTCGCACTATAAATGATACTATTTTATAGAAATGAGCTATAGTAAGACATTTGCATTAAACAAATAGTACATAATAGCATAGACAATTAGATATGTGATAAAAAAAACAAATAAGGAAAACGTTTAAACAAATTAAAACAGCACGTGGGTATCAAACTCACGACTTCGTAGCCATACAAAGTAATAACAGTAAACCGCGCTTTAACCAACAGCGCTATACTGCTTGGTAATGAACAGTGTGTAAAATATGTTTATACAAAATGCTCACTAATATTACGTCAACATGTAAACAGAAAAAGGGCCAAACAAACACAACCCTTATTATAAATTACAAATCTCAGAATGAGTACAATCTTTTCCCATTATATATACACTGTTTTAACTGTTATAATGTGTCAGTATTAACATCTTTATTTCAGATTTTTATAAGAAATTGCCCCTTGAGGTCCTTTTCGATGACATAGTCCCTTTAATTATTGTTGAGAAGTGTAGTTTATGTGCAGGTAATTAACCACACAGTTTTGAAATTACAGTCGAAACGCGATACAGCGAATCGTGAAATTCGTGATACAACGAAATGACGGAATACTTCGAATAAGGCTGCCGTTTTCGTTTATATGTTTAACTAAAAAAAGAAGCGATACTACGAATGTATGTAATTGGATTCTTTGGTTTAAAAAAAACGGTAACTACACAAACTACAAAACTACTGTACTGACCGTTACCACAGTGTATACGTGTACAGTGAGGTAAACCGGAAGTTGGTGATCTGTACGCCGATGATCAGTTAGTTGCAAACAACAGAAAACGCAGAAAGTGACACACATTTTGATATTATCTTTTACTTTAAGGCTGAATGTAACACGATTTAAACGTTTATGTTAATTATTGTCCTATATGTCACACATAAGCTTCGTGATTTGTGTGGAAATTGTGTTTTCGTTGAGATATCGGTAGTTTATACTGCACATATGTTTACACGATCGAAAAAAAATTGAATTAATTTCCATGTAATTCTTTGGATTTCGCGTAAATGTGTAAACCTGTGTGTTGCTTAACACCTGTAAACACTTATTAAACAATAGACATTACTTGATGACGGATTATCTGTGTAATATCCAAGATATTTACCGTTTTATTCAGTCACTGTTTGTGTATTGCCTGTACGCCTAGTTGCGACTGTACGCAATCATTAGTTCGCGATTGAAATAAAATTCTGTACGCTTAGTTGCGATTAGTGATCGACACAAATTTAAGAAATGTTCGATCTTCCTTGATAATAATTATATAATTGTACGTAAATGTTATTTAGTTTACATGTGCGTGTATTATTTATGCGTAATAAATAATAATTTCATTCCACAGCGTCAATTCATGGTGACATGTCGATAATGTATTTTATTATACATTTATTTTGCTTGATAGGAATCGCGCGTGTTTGTCTGTACGTCCGAATGTGTGTACGTCCCTAAGAATGTTTAAATCTCAAGTTAAACTATTGCAGATCTACTTATTCAGTCATAGAGCAACTAAGCTTTCAATGACAATCAACATGGAGATCTTACAGCAAAATCAACAATTAAATTTCTTTATTTATTTCAGGCTTTTCGGTGAGCGAGTGGAAAATATAGATGATAACTCTGGGTCGAGTGCAATGAAGAAAATTTCTCATTTCAGTCTGGCTTAAATGGAACTATGTGAATGAACACCAGTTTTACATGAAGTGATAACAACAAACATTTAGTAGTTATAAAAGCCTACTCGGACAAAACGTATTAAAGGAGTTTTTTTTAGATTGAAACAACATATCTCATTGAAACAATGCATATTTATATTCAGAGACGCATTCCACATGCAAAGCACACTCTAACCTGTCTTGCGAGACCACCAGTGGTGATTCTTGAAAGTGGTCTCTTAACACAGCTGGTCACTTAATGCAGTGTGACTTGCACAGGCAGCTGGTCGTTGGTTGTACATGTATGTATGTGATGTACCTTAGTTATCATGCTTTATCATATACCCATATACGTTTTGTATGTTCATACAGAATAAAGGAAGAATAAACAAATTGTTAAAATATTTGTTTTATTGACTTCTTAATTTATTTTTTTTATTGCAGTGTACATGTCTTATTTTACACAAGTGCATTAAATAACATAATCGCATGCATTCATCTTCATGTACATTTGTACACACACACACACAAACACACACACACACACACACACACACACACACACACACACACACACACACACACACACACACACACACACACACACACACACACACACACGCACACAAGCATACACACTCTTATTTACTAACATTAACTAACAGCATACACACTCTTATTTACTAACATTAACTAACATGGTCTAAATCTTTGTCTGCGTCACTTTCTCTCCATTTATTGCAATCTCCCATAGCTCATCACTATAGTGTCCATTAAAGACTGTAGAAGCTTATGGTGTCCCTTTCTCACTGCCCATTGTTTCATTTTTCTGTTCATGTCGCAAACCTTGTTTATGGTGAGTGATGGTTCTGGTGTTTTCGTCTTCGGCCTTTCTTCTGTTGGGTCGGATTCATCGTTTGATTGACATCCACTTGCTGCGTCGTTGAATTACATGTAATACAACAGGATCAAATTGAAATGCATTTCTACAATAAATATAACTTACAAACTTTCGTTTTCTTTTTCAGTAAAACAACTACAATTAACTTATCATTTTGGTTTTAAAATTATTACATTCTTACATATAAAATTATCGTATTGAAAATGCGGACAGAGAAAATTAACATAAATTGACTTTTACAAATTAAATTAAGTTATAATTACATTTGAACATAACCGTTTAGATCGTTTTCATGAGCAACTAATCGTAAAGTCTAAATTTGACATTTTGCAACTAGTCGTACAGTCGAGTCACATTGGGTGGTTGGAAAAAATGTTTGATTTCTCCGCGCAAAACCTATTCTCTTTAATTAAATTAATATTGCTTGACTTGTAAGTGATATATTTATCAGTTTTTACACAAAAATACACCAACAACCATCATCACAATGAAATCTACGGCTACAAACTTATTATTTCTATTTAAAAAATCGAAACACTAAGTGATCATGTCTGCTAAAACAAGTACTCTTAAAATACTAGGCACAACCGACAGAATATATTTACGTAATGTCATTATATGTGTTCGGAGAACTTAATTTTATATATATTCTGCTTCGAAGTAAAATATAAAATTAAAATGTTGTGTCACTTACTGCGTTTTCTGCTGTTTGCAACTAACTGATCATCGGCGTACAGATCACCAACTTCCGGTTTAACTCATTGTACGCTTATACACTGTGTTACAGTATACGTGCCAGGTATGAAAGCCTATTGAATGGCGAAAACAGGTTAGGCCATACAAATTTTATTCTATGTTTAGCGTCCCCATGATTTTTTGACACCTACGAACCAGGCAGGAAAAAACAAACAATGAGTCGAAAAAAAAAAGTTTCTTTCACAACTTATTCTTGCAATGGTACGAGCTAATGCAAATGTTTACTTGCAAAACTGTTATATATAATCGTCATATCGGGACCCTACTTTAAAACAGCATTTTAACAGTGCACATTGACTAGTTGCACACTATATTTTTTACAAATATTGGTAAAAACATCAAAAAGTAATTTTTTTCTTTCTTTTTTCCAACATTTGTATACGCTTTCCGAATGTTCACATTGTCGAAATTGTTAGTTTTTTCGTTCAGGCATCCGAAAACCTACCAGCCCGAGGACGCTAAACATACAATAAAATTGGTATAGCTTTAATGACATTGATGACGAATGTTTACCCGGGGCGGCGGAGGATAATATCCTGGTTAACTGTGATAATGGGTACAATTTTCGACAAACCCTGATGAAAAATACAGATCTTCATCCGGAAAAGTTGAGAGCACACAAACAACACCATGACAATGTGAATGGCAGGCCTGTACTCCACAGGGGTTAGGCGAACCTAATATAAAATTATCTGCTGTGATCGAAAGACAAAATATATTCCGGCTTTTTATTATTATAGCACGTATCTCTGAAACATACCATTTTACTATTATCTTCCCCCTTGTTGGTTTGTTTTGGCTTGCAAAATCTAATAAATTCCGCGATAATTAATTACATCATTGACAAACCACAAGAGAGAATATACGCTACAGGTATTTAGGGTTTATCCCCCTGTTAGTTACATCGCAATGTCCGATATCTTATATCCGTGGCTAACATGATTATTGAGAGCATGTGTTTATGATGGTGACACAGGAGGTTTCGCCCCCAAGACATTTCCACCCTGGACTTTTCGCCCTTGGACGTTTCGCACCCATTTGGGAATGAACTGTCGACAGGATTAAGGGACACACCATAAAGTTCCTTGTTAATTACAAAATTGCCTTTTCGTTTAATAACCTAAAACTGTCTTAATTTAATTAACTTCATGAAATGTATACCATCAAAAATGAGCTTATTTGTCTTTGATTAGTTCGAGCATTTCACGTGATTATTTACATTAGCATTGAGTTACATGAACATTTGTTCATGTAACTCAATGCTAATGTAAATAATCACGTTAGTTAGTATTGCAGAGCCTTGTGATAAATCATTTAAACATGTGAAACACAGCGTAATAATGGAAAATATTAGTAAATGATTCATTATTTTATGTTGTTGTTTTTTAACCAGAATGTTCATGATATCGACTGTAGAGATAAAAAATAATAAAACATAATAATATGTACGATTTCATTTCATTTACTTTTTGTTCATATGTAATAATAACTACTACTACTTCTACTACTACTACTACTACTACTACTACTATTACTACCACTACTATTACTACCACTACTACTACTACCAATACTACTACTACTACTACTACTACTACTACTACTACTACTACTACTACTACTTCTACTACTACTACTACTACTACTACTACTACTACTTCTACTACTACTACTACTACTACTTCTACTACTACTACTGCTACTAATATATTTTTATAATTTTCAAAATATGCCACATAATACATATGTCCATACGGCCCACCATAGTTCAAAAAGTAGAGCTATACCCAATAAACTCGTATTTACATTTACACAAAGTCTACACGAAATCCCTCAAACTACACATTTAACAGAGCTATTTTATACTGGCACGCTGAAACCAATTGTATTTAAGATCAATTATTATTTGTTTGTAATATGATCTGAAAATGTACTTACTTTCCAGTACTACCCATAAAATACAAATCCACAAGGATGTTTACAGTCCGGTCTGTTTACTTCCTCACCGGTTGATACGTCATACAAGGTGCGCGGATACGTCGAAAGGGAGGCGTGTCATCCGCGTTAAATGAATATGTCGGAAAGACTGTTTATTGATCTAGACATGTTTAAGTTAAAGACGTTCGCGGGGAAAAAGAAAATAATTGGGTTAATTTCTCCTATTGCTTCATTTTTTCTTTATTGTATATAGGTTACAATATACTAATTTCAACTCGAATGTCCATTCAGAATAAATATTTTTAATAGTAAAAGTTCATAAAGCATGTATAATAATCAAAACACACTTATGCAATGTGTTTCCAAACAAATTAGTTCAAAATGATCCATTTATTATCATTCTATTGATGCGTTGTTTATGTATATTAAAACGAAACAGGAAAAGGCTACACAGGTACCCTATATGAAATCCAATATTTCCCAAACAAGTTCGGTGAGTCATTCTTTTTATTAATGTTTTGGTGTAAGTATACATTGATGCATGTATATGCGAAATTTTATGAAAACCTGTCGTTTGGAACAAAACATGCATTTGATAACAATGAAGTTTCAGAAAGCATTATTAGTTCTCATTTGACACACTTAAATGTCCAGTCAAATTCATTATTTTAACAGTAAATGTAGGTAAAGCGTTTTTATTATGAACATACACTTGTATATTGCCAAACAAAGCATGCACAAACATATCAGCTGAAAGAACCATAACCCTGTTTGAAAAAAAGCTATCCTATATACTTAAAACATTGATAACAAGAAATGTCTTTAAAAAAGACAATCGGCGTTGAAATTAATATTGAGATGACATTTAAAGATTACCTAAACAGACGGCCAAGATGATCGGTTACGTGACTTCTCAGATCCCAGATTTTTTGGTCCCCACCAATATTAGGGGACTTATTGGACCCCAGATTTTTCGGACACAATAAGAAAACTTCTCGGACCCAAAAGTTAATTTGAAATAAATTTATAAATTTAAAAATTAAATAGAATTATAATTAATATCTATGCCGTGAATAAACCAATCATACAACTTCATGTTTCCACCAGTGATATATGAATAACCAAAATAATTTAGGTTTACATAATTGTTATCTGAATTTGTCAAGCCAATTTAACAAATTAACAATGGAAGAAAATAATTTCGGGAATGAATTAAATTATTATGTATCAGACGAGTCTATATAGTTATTTATAGTACCGGTAATATACCATTCATGTTAGTTATCTAATATAATAACGATTTGAAGTCAAATAACCATGTAAAAGTGTATCCCAATAAAAGCAATAGTCTGGGAACATTCAGCGATTTTTGAAATGTTAAGACTATTTTTTGATAACGCAGGTACCGTATTAAAAACCCAATATTTCCTGAACAAGGCCGGTGACCCCTATTTTTTAAGACTGTTTTAGTTTCAGTATACAATGACGCATGTATGTGGGATCTTTTAACAAAATCTGTCGTTTGGAACAAAAGATATTCGTATATTTGATAAATTATTGATGTTTTCACAGGCATATTTAATGCATAATCAACATCGTTAAGTTTCCATTACAAGTCACTTGTTTAAATGATAACTGTAAATAAAGCGCGTTTTATCATTAAACTGCACTTGTATATTGCCAAACGAAAAATTAAAAAAAAAGATGCATATAAAAATCTCCCTCTTTGTTTGAATATAAACGCTTTTATTATTCAACATTCTAAGTAACACAAACTGAAAAAAAGGCTTCGACAGGTATCGTATCCAAAAATTCAATATTTCCTGAAAAAGGCCGGTGACCCCTATTTTTTAAGACTGTTTTGGTTTTAGGATACATTGATGCATGTTTGTGCCAATTGTTAAGAAAATCTGTCGTTGGAAAGAAACTGAAGGAAATTGTTGCGAACGTCTTTAAAAATTGCCACAAACATGCGTCAATGTATCCGAAAAACTAAAACAGTCTTAAAAAATAGGGGTCACCGGCCTTGTTCCGGAAATACTGGGTTTTTAATACGGTACCTGTCGAAGCCCTTTTTCAGTTTGTGTGACAAGCATTGTGGATTAATATGAAGCGTTCACATTTAAACAAGGATGGAGATTTTTAAATGATTCTTTTTTTAAATGTTTCGTTTGGCAAACACAAGTGCAGTTTAATTATAAAACGCGCTTTATCTACAGTTACCATTTAAAAAAATGACTTTTAATGGACGCTTAACCAGGTTAATTACGCATTTAATATACCTGTGAAAACTGAATCAATAAATAATCAAATATACGAAACTCTTTGTTCCAAAGACAGATTTTGTTTTAAAAAATCCCTATACATTCGTCTCTGTATACTGAAACTAAAACAGTCTTAAAAAATAGGGGTCACCGGCCTTGTTCCGGAAATATTGGGTTTCGAATACGGTACCTTTCGAAGCACTTTTTCAGTTTGGATTTGTATCAATGTTTTAAGTATATAGGAGAGCTTTTTTCAAACAAGGTTATGGTTCTTTCAACTGATATGTGTTAACATGTTTGTTTGGCAATATACACGTGCATTATGATAATAACAAACGCTCTACCTACATTTACTGTTAAAATGATGAGGTACTAAATTATATAATGCTTTCTGAAACGTCATTTTTTATCAAATGCATCAATATATTTTGTTCCAAACGACAGATTTCCTTAAAATTTGGCACATACGTACATCAATGTATACTTACACCAAACATTAATAAACAGCATGGGTCACCGATCAAGTTTAGGAAATATTGGACTTTAAATAGGGTGTAGCATTCATCATGTTTCGTTTTAACATTATTTACGATCGCCAAAATAGAATGGAGATATTTCACGGTATATATGGTCACCGTATACTGATGTATTGCAACTACGTTACTTTTATAATGAATGGATGAGCACCGCATACTAAATATTCTTACAACATATTTTCCTGAAATTCGTCCCTCGTCATAGACGAAGTGAAAAAGTGTCCATGTCTTTTATTCATGAAGTGGATTATCAGATATATATTCAGATTTCTCTTCCATTGGAACTATACATTGTGTGATAGAAGCTCATTTAAGTTTCAATGATCTTGTCACTGTGTTTTTTGTTGAAAAAATACGTTTGGAATTATAAACTTTATAATGAAACGTATGGTTTAAATGCGAATTATGCATATCATTTAATACAGGTACATGTTTTTGACCGAGATCTACACCATGTTACCACTATTTTACTAAAATTGAACGTCATGTGTGGCTTAAATAATATTTTATTCCTTGCAACTGGTGGTTTTATCATAGAGTATATGGATTGTTAAATATTTGAATTTATATACAGATATATCTTGCCTATTCAACGACCTTTCCACGAAGTATACTGTGCATTCCAATTATATTTCAGCAGTATGTTGTGACCATATTCACCGTGTATTTATGGGATCTTTTCTGAACTCAATTATTGGAAATACATTGTATAAGTGTGTTTTTGATTATTGTATATACTATATGAACGTTAACTATTAAAACCATTTATTTAAATGGACGTTAGAGATGGTCAAATACGAGAATGTACTGAATATACCTGTTGAAACATCAAAATACACATATGGCCAAATGTATGAATATATTAAGTTCCAAATATCAGATCTTGTTCAAACCGAACTTGGACATGTGTCAATGTATACCAAAACAAAAACAGTCATAAAATGTATGGGCCACCGTGCTTGTTTTGGAAATAGTGGACTCTGAACATGTTACCTGATGAACTTTTTTATCATTCACGCTACGTCTTCAACTTTTCAAGAAATGGGTTGAACATATCTATAGATCTTAGACTGGTTTCAGATGTTTTGACAGAATGTAAGGATATTGTGATTAAGGACACACTACATAAACACTAACCATTGACTGGACCTTCAAGACTTACACAGATGTACAATTATCGATTAAAATTAGTATATTGTAACCTATATACAATAAAGAAACAAGAGGGCCATGATGGCCAAAAGCGCTCACACGAAAACTGGTACAGATGAAGACCATACTGTTGTGACAGGTTTGAAAATTAAGGTATCAGAACAATACACAGAGAGGGTAGGATCAATTTTGATTTAAAACATCGGTTAGTGCAATGGGCTAACTAAAGTATGAGTTGGGTAGTGGATGTGCGGGTTTTTTTCCTAATGGTTCTCAAATCATTTTTCTCGCTATTCTTGCCTGACCCTTTTTCATTAAGTTTGGAAAATAAGTTGCAATGCGATAATTGCGATGGCTGTGCTATAAGGTAAAGTTTTGCTTTTTCTTTGATAATTTTATTTCCAGTGATGATAAATGATGTTAATGCAGGCTCTGAAGACATCAAAGTTGCATGTACAAATAACTGCATGCAAGTTTTGCAACTGTTGGAAATCAAATTTTATCAATCAAGTTTTATGGTCATGAGCAAACTGTGTAAGTTTGGTCAACATTGAATCAAAAATCGTGTGTGCAAGCCAATCATTGATAACTTGTTGATGTTTTTTTTCCAAAAACAAGGAGCAATGACTCTGGTGTTTCTGGCCCGATCATGCTTATATTCGACTTCACCTGTAGTCTTACGTTCATTGACAAACTGTACACGATTGGTGAAGATTGGATGAAAAATGAAGTCTCTATCCTGAATAATGTTCATTTTTGCATATTTTTTTCACAAACAAAGGGCAATAACTCTGGTGTTTCTGGCCCAATCTTGCTTATATTCGACTTCACCTTTAATCTTATGGTCACAGACAAACTTTGCAAGATTGGTGAAGATTGGATGAAAAATAAAGTCTCTGTCCTGTATAATGTCCATTTTGGCATATTTTTTTCGCAAACAAAGGGCAATAACTTTAGTGTTTCTGGTCCGATCTTGCTTATATTCGACTTCAACTGTAATCTCATGGTAATAGACAAACTGTGCAAGATTTGTGAAGATTGGATGAAAAATGTCTCTCTCTATCCTGAATAATGTCCATTTTTGTATATTTTTTTTAAATAAACAAAGGGCAATAACTCTGGTGTTTGAAACACGATCTGGCCCATTTTTGGCGTCTGCTGAGATCTTATGGCCATACACAAAACTGGGAAAGTTTGGTTAAGATTGGATGGAAAGGCTATACGTTGCAAAAGTGCTCTTTTGCACTTTTTGTGCATGAAAAAGGGGCAATAACTCTGGTGTTACTGGTCCAATTAGGCTCATTATCGAACTCGTCCAAGATTGTATGGTCATACACAAACTGTGCAATTGAATAAAAAATGTAGTCTTCATCGCGATAACGGTCCAAATTGTTGACGGCACCTTGACGACGGAAGGACGGACGACGCCGGAGAGGTCCCCTATACCAATAGCTCATGGAGCACTTCGTGCTTAGGTGAGCTAAAAATGAAGCAAAACGAGAAATTATCTCAATTATTTTCTTTTTGTTGCGCACGTCTTTAATTGATGATTGTATTGATATAAAATTGACGCATATCAAAGTTGGTGTCTACTAATATGGCTTTTTTCTTGATAACCAGATAATATTTTCAAGAAAGCGACCAAAATGTTTCGCGAAAGTTTTTCATGTTTTCGTGAAAATTTGTTACACTTGAATGAAAATTATCTAGTTATCTTATGCAGAAGTATTATTGGCGATAATACAAAAGCACAATAATTAATTTAATTAAAATTAATGCAAAATTATTCTTATAACATGAGAAAATATTTGAAGACTAATCGATCCAAGCTTGGCATCGAACCTCCGCCCACTCCGTTGAAATGCCAGTGCTTTATCCACTGGACTATTAATGGCGCAATATCATGGTGCAATACTTTTCTATGAAGTGAACAATTCACGTGTTCGATTACACTCTAAATAAGTATGACGTATGGAAAGCCTTGACTGTGGAAAGCCTTGACTGTCTTATACGTACAAAATGAACATTGTTGTGTCCAAATAGCAATATATTTAGTCACTTTGTCAATATATTAAGTCAATCTGTCATTATACGAGGTGCATTTATCAATATATTAAGTGAGAACGTCCTTATATTGATTCAACAAGACATTATATCATGCCGATGTGATCTTATATTAAGTCTATCTGTCTTTATATTATGTCCATTTATCAATATATTAAGTGAAACCATCCTTATATTGATTCAAAAAGACACTATATCATGCCTATGTGACCTTATATTAAGTCAATTTGTCATTATATTATGTGCATTTGTCAATATATTATGTCAAACCATCCTTATATTGATTCAACGAACTAATATATCATGCCGATGTGACCTTATATTAAGTCAATCTGTCATTATATGATGTGCATTTGTCAATATATTATGTCAAACCATCCTTATATTGATTCAAAGAACCAATATATCATGCCGATGTCACCTTATATTAAGTCAATCTGTCATTATATTGAGTGGTTGTGCACTTATATAAAACCAACCAATCATTACATGGAGTCTTCTGAAATTTATATTATGACCAATTATCAATATATTTAGTGAAACCGTCAGTATATCCAGTAATAACAACCTTATATGTAGTATAACTTTTATATGAAGTAAAACATCTTTGTGGCGCGTATTTTTGACATGATAGCGTAAACACGACACCTACAAACAAACAATGCAAGAAATTTTATAAAAATGTGGGTTCGGAACGGATCAAATAAGGCTCTTTAAAGAGCAAAATATTACTCCGGATATTGTGTCTTTACTATCACTGTATGACTTTAATTGCTTAGGTGTAACTGAAAGATGCGAGATCATGAAATTGCGAGTGGAATGTGTAACATTCGGGAGATATTTCAACACACCAGTGCATCGTGGTTTTATTATCAAAAATAACTATTGAAAGTCTTTTAGAGTCTGGATTTTCGATTGTCGACGCCAGTCACCTTTTGGGGGTATCGGAAAGCACACTTTATCGAAATATGCGACGACATAGCATTTCCAAATCTGCTTTCACAAGTATTGAAGATCACCAGCTAGATGAGGTCTTGGCAAAGATGCTAGAAGAATTCCCAAGGAGTGGAGAAATGATGTTGAGGAGTCTGCTGGGTGAAAAGGGTATAAAGGTATCTACTATGCAATCATATTTATTTCTAAACTGTTCAGCTTAGGACATGTGCACACTATACCTTTCATTTTCTCACTCACTTTAAAGCCACACACAATGTGTCGCCAGGACAATAAACCATAACTATTAAACCAATATTTACCAAAAACATAAAATAAAGCAATTTGACCAAATTATATTTTACATTGTCATAAGATAAATTGTATTGGACTGTTTTATTTTAATTTTATTGTTTACATTTGTGACCTAGTTTCCCGTACAAGAAAATGTTAATCACAGGCATGAGGTTTGCATGGAGAAATCCCGTTATTGTGGTCAAAGAAAAGTTTCAATTTCGGGGGTTGTCTAATAAGCCTATACGTGAACAAAATGGTAAGAAACATTGGTGCAACACATTGAGAAAGCATCAGCAAAATGTCTTTTTTTCTACGCAAATTGAGTTATAAGTGGCCAGGAACTTACCATGTGAATTTTAGTTTGGAAATTGTTAGTTAATGATATATTTCAAAACTCATATGCTGTAGAGAATGCTTCATAGACGGCCCTAACAATGACATATCCAGCTTATGACAATCAGCAGTAGAACTTTTCATGAAAAGCATGGAACTTTTGAAAATCACCACACTAGTAAATAAACAAAGCGACTGTTTATGAAAATTTTTACTTGGAGGACAGTGTTTATATTTTGAACGGTGTCCACAATATCAAATACCTATTTCTCACAGCGGATAAATGAAGTTCCAACCTCAATAATACAAATTTACGAGACATTTAAATGTCTGTTTTAATTGTTTATTTTTAATTTGACGTTTTTCACGTTTATTGTGGCTTTAAATGTAAAATCAAAGTACTGAAGATACATATATATGGCATTTTATCACAGAATATATGCTCAAACCATTCGGACCGGCTAGCTCAGTTGGTAGAGCGCTGGACTACAAATCCGAGGATCGCGGGGTCGATCCCCGGCCCGGCCACATAACTCGTGTGGGGATTGGTCATGAAATACTTTCTACGGCCATTCTCCCCCTACCTCTGATTCAAGTAGGGCAGTTGTCAGTTACTGGCATGAGTATGTGCTCTTAGTACTGGTAAAACCAGCTAACCCAGGAAAAGTGTGAGTTGGTTAACTGACCGCCGTGATATGACTGCAATACTGTTGAAAACGGCGCAAAACCCAACAAAACAAACAAACTTTGTAAGTGAATGCAAATAGCGATGAGAGGAAATGGCACCGCAGTTAATACGATAACATTGCCTGAGGTTTTGCTAAATTATAATCCCATAGATGAAGTATGAAAGGCTGCATTTCTTATAGACCGTGGTCTATTGGTGAGCGTGTTGCGCTTGTAAACCACTGCATCTCACCACTTCAAGTAAAAAAGTTGGCAGTTGCGCGGTGGTTGGTGTTTAGTACTGGTTCTTCCCAAAAACAATGGTTGGGTGAACTGTCCGCCTGTACATGTTTGAAATATTGTTGAAAAAGGGTGTGTTTTCTGTAAAGGTGTTGCATCTTAGTCATCTATTATCTGAATTTGATAGCTGTGTAGTGCGTGTAAAAATCAGAATGGGCGAATGTAATTGTGCTGTTCCGAGACAAAACCTGTTTTAATTACTTAACTATCATTTGTGTATTTATACGTTTTATTATTATATATTTTCTTTCCAAGTTGAATTGTGTATCAATATTGTAATACTTCTTCGTTTTATGTTGCTATTGAAACAACAGGTATGCACATTTACATAATCATAACGTTAAGAAGGGACAAATAAGCCACCATTGATGTGACAAATACAGGTTTTGTCGTGGAACGGCTCATATATATAATGACACGAAATATTGTCTAGAAATTTCATTGAGTGTGGACTGTTGTCTAATGAAACTAGATCTTTGTCACAAACGTGACTTATACCCTCGCAACGCTTTGTCAGTTATGTTCAAGGGCAAATACCTCAGGAATGTGTGGATCATTGGGCATGAAAAAAGTGTTCTGCACATTTACACTTTATGGTGATGACATATTTATAAGTTTCAATGAAATTGTTTGAGAAATTTGAAAGTAGTTCGCTCCACAAACGTATGCGGACAAACCGACCGACCAACCGACAGAGTGACTCCTTTATACCCCCTCCCTGCGCGGGTATAATAATAATAATGAGAATTTATGGTTTTCCATCAGTATTTGAACGTACTTCTGTGTATATATTATCACTCATGTAGATACAGTACAAGTTGAGGGTTTCATCACTGCATTAAAGACATCCACTGCGGGCTATACACAACCCCCTCCATTGTTCTTGACATACGTCATGTATCGAGTATCAGTGAGTTTTTACCGTTAAAGATAGTCAAGCATTTGAAGTGAGGCACTGATTTTATTAGCGAGTGTAAGTTTTATTTATTGTCTAAACGTAAGAATGTCGGTAAATGTTCCTACATGTGAGCATCCTATATTAAGAATTGTTCAGAAATCATCAAGAAATTTAAATAACTCATTTGAAGTGAACGCTAACCGTAATGTAAATTGCAAATCTCGAAGTTTGTGTTTAAAAAACAATAGGCATCTAGGATGGACCTCAAAATCGTGATATGTCGCGCTCATCGACATCATAAGCAATTTATCACGAAGAGTTTTGGCCAATGCATGCTAGGGAATCGTTAACGCTTCACTTGCAGTGGATGTCTTTAAGTCTGTACTTATCGAAATATCTAGCCTTGGTACTAATAAAAACATAACATAAAATTTGGTTCTCATTTATAGTACTTTATAGGAAATAACCAAATTTTATTATGACAACTGCTACAAACACCTGGTTTAAAACTTAACTCAGTACTGTGTTTTGCATCAGATAAAGATGCCTAATGTGTTTCTTCGACACTTGCCATGCAACGTGTACGATAAATTTTCCCGTATAAATAGTATGTGTATTGCTCAAAAGTGTGCACATTAATTTGACCTCACCTTTAGATGGTCTTGAAAGTGTCCTTAATGGTACAAAGTTTGTTTTTAATTACAGGTACAAAGATTTCGTGTCAGAGATGCCCTTAAACGATTGGATAGAGATGGCTTACGTGAACGGAAGAGAAAGCGACTTAGACGGCGTGTGTATTGTGTTCAAGGTCCAAATGAAATATGGCACATTGACACAAATTGATTCGATGGAACTTTATTATAAGCGGTGGTGTCGATGGATTCAGTCGATTGATAACATTTTTGGTCTGTACGGAAAACAACAAAGCTACGACTATATTAGATTGCTTCAGAAGCGGTGTTCAAGAATATTGCACGCCGTTATGTGTGAGAGCAGATATGGGCATGGAAACTCTAAAGTGACGGAGTATATGAATGATGTTCGAGGAAGAAACTCAATGTTAACCGGAAAAAGCACCCATAATCAAAGAATTGAACGATTATGGAGAGACGTCTTCGATGGAGTCCTCAGTTACTTTTATGATCTTTTCAACTTTCTAGAAGATGGTAACTTGCTTGACGTGCTAAATGAGAAACATTTGTATGCCCTTCATCACGTCTATCTTAGCAGTATTAATAAACGCTTAAATTTGTGGAAGTCTGCATGGAATAGCCATAGAATTCGCACGATCAAGTCATCACCGCTCAAACTCTTCACTGCAGGCATGCTCAACAATCCTCCAGTTGAACCAGCGCGTGGCGCTAATAATAGCCAAACAGCAGACACGGACAGCGAAGGCAGTAGCGCGGAAGAGTACCTCGTGAACGGACCGTTAGTTTTGTTTCCGAATTTGAACTTAAGTGCAGATTGCTTGTCCCGACTCAATGAAGAATGTCCACAGAACTGGACCTCAGACAACCACGGAATTGACGTATTTATGAAGGCGACAATGATTTTAAATAGATTTTAGACATTGTATAATCAATCAAGACGATCACAAATGTCGAGATCTCTTTTGCGAAAAATATTGGACCATAAAATGATATCTTAAGAAAAAAATTGAAATAATTGTTAGAAACTTTGACCATCGCCTACAGATTAATTTGTGCTTCATCGCTTTTACATTTCGTTACATGGTCAGTTACGTTTTACTTGCTCAGAAAGTTATTGTAAGTAATTATGTGTTGCAAGCATATCCACTTATTGTACTGATCAGTGGAATAAAAATAATAATAAGCTTTGATATTATTTGGTTTGTGTCCATTTTTGAAACGGAATGTACTGATTGCATATAACAATATACTCAACAACTTTTCTAATTGGTCATTTTTAAATTTTAATTTTCTCAAATCTGAATCGACGAAATTACATGATATTTTACCATATAAATTTGTCGCATCTTACTATCGATTCGTGTACATATTTGTCAATAAGATATACCAGAATCACTGATCCGTAATGGGAGGGTCATTTTCGCATTTCCGGTTCGAGTTTTTTGTGCGCACATTTCAAACAACTCGAATAGTGTCATTTTGCATTTGGAACATCCGCTCTTCATAAAAAACGTTTAAAATTTGAATTAGGTACCTCACAGAGCGTTAATATGCTGCTCGCAATTAGAGTATTCCTACGTGTTTTTGTAAGATTTGACCTGGTGACCTAGTTTTTGACCTAAATTAACCCAGATTCGAATATGGCCTAGATATTGTCAAGATAAACAATCTGACCAAGTTTCATCAAGATTGAGTCATAAATGTGGCTCCTAGAGTGGTAACAAGTTTTTTTTAAAGATTTGACCTGGTGACCTAGTTTTTGACTTCACTTGAACCAGATTCGAACTTGGCCTAGATATTGTTAAGATTAAGTTTCTAACAAAGTATCAGCAAGACTGAGTAATAAATGTGGCTTCTAGAGTGGTTACAAATTTTTTCTAAGATTTGATAGTGACCTAGTTTTTGACCCCACTTGACCCAGATTCAAACTTGGCCTGGTTATTGTCAAGATAAACATTCTGACCAAGTTTCAGCAAGAGTTTGCCAAAAATGTGTCCTCTAGAGTGATAACGAGTAAAAAATGACGATAACAAGGGTTTTCTAAGATTTGACCTGGTGACCTAGTTTTTGACACCACTTGACCCAAATTCGAACTAGGATATGCTTGAAACCACTCAAATTTCTGCGCGGAGTGTCGTAGAATAGCATTCCCAAGTCATTTTGTATAAGAGATCGATGACAGACGGCAATTGCAGCTCGCGCGTTAATCATTCAAATATCTGAGTACTGATTTTTGTGTATTTTGTGACTTTTGAATTAAAGGGTTAGTCTAAATACAGCCATAGAACTGGCGTGACGTATGATATTTTTCTGTCAAATTTACCTCAAACAATTGGTAATCAATTTCGCTTAAAATATGTATTGTTAATTGCTTTAGGTTTGCTTTTATGCATTTTATTTTTCACTTTATCTAATGACCAATTAGAAAAGTTGTTCAGTGTATACCAGGAAAATGATGCAACAATCCAACCTTCAGCGTTGATTTTCTTAGATAGCAACAGCCCACTGAAATAGGTTATAGAAATACGGTGTGCTGAAATGAAAGTTTTGTCAGTATGCTCAGAAAATAATTGACATATTGATGAACAATTAAATGTGTTTGTTCCATTAAATACAATTGTTGAATTTATATCAATTTTTGTGCAAATAACATGCGTTTTAGACGGTGACGTTTTTTTCACGTACACAGGTAAATCCGTATGTATATTTTTAAAATATTTTTTTCGAACTTTGATATTCATATATTTAAAGGGCATATTCAAATCAGATTTAACACTTTTGGTTCGGCGTGAAGGAGAATCCAAATATTTAAAAAAGTTGCTTTGTGACTATTGAATGTAATTAAGCGTCAGAAATAGGCTGTGGTTTGTTGGATTTTATAGAACTTCACAGATCAAGGCTTATACATCGTTCATCTGCTGGTGGAAATTAATAGGTTATATATTGGGTATGATAGAAAGCAAGTAACATTGTACCGATGAAAAGCCCTTTTTTAAGACACGTGCTGGTTACATTAGTTTACGTAAAACCAGCAAATCTAAATTGGAAATGACAAGCAGAGCATTCAGTGGGTCCGGTCATCATCGAGGACCAAAGAGGGTCATGCATAATAAGCATATGTCTAAAGTGCCATGTTTTAGCCTTGGGCAGGACGAAATGAATGTTTATTTGTCTTTGAGATTTTCTATTTGATCCACACGACATTGATTCCAAATTGACATACACTTCACACAGATGAACAATTTGACCAAGTTCGGGAATATTTGCCTAAAATGTACAATTAAGTTCAAGATACATAAAATGTTTTATCAATCTGAAAATTAAATAAGAACAGGCAGAACAAAAAAAAAAAAACTGAAATAAAAATTAATTTCGTATTTATTGATAAGTCAGGGCTAAACAATTTAATGATGACTGAAATATTTACTGACAATTATCTTCATTAATGACACATATCTGTTTTAATTTATCTTTAATTCCAAGCACAAAAGCAGGAACATTTGGAGAGTAACATTTGTACTAAAATATTGTAATAAAATGTGAAGAAATAAATATAAATTGTACTTTATTTCTTGTACTTTTCCAGAAATCTTTTAAACAATAAACATAAAGGGATCTACCGTCTTTAGAACGGAACAAAAAGATCTATTTTTGCAAACTATCTGTTCGCTCTTTATGCTTATTAAGGCAAATGACTAGTATTTAAATGAAGTTATTGACAAATATTTCTCAAACATGCATGAACAAGAATACACTCACACGCACTGGACGATGTTCCAGTACATAAATAAGCCAACGCCCCTTGGCTAGTAACGCTCAACTGACAAGAAGCTGTCATTGTGCATTGTTGCCGAAAGGGAACAGTAAGAATTTGCAATTGAATTTTAAAGAAAAAAAAAACTGCAATCACAAGGCCCTGACATTATGTAATTTTAAACAAAGGGCAATAACTCCTTAAAAAATAACTCAATCGAAAACCTTAACAATATGCGCTGTAGCACTTGGAGATAATTATTCTGTAAAAGTCTGACGAAAATCGCATACAAAATGTAGGAGGAGTTGCCCACAGAAGCTTTATATGTAATTTTACACAAAGGGCAATAACTCCTTCAAAAATAACGGAATCGTGAAAACTTGATATTATGCGCTGCAGCACTTGCAGATAATTATTCTGTAAAAGTCTGACGAAAATCGCACGCAAAATGTAGGAGGAGCTGCGCACAGAAGCTTTTATACGTAATTTTAAACAATGGGCAATAACTCCTTAAAAAATAATGCAATCGCGAAACCTTGAAAATATGCGCTGTAGCACTTGGAAATAATCATTATGTTAAAGTTTGACGAAAATCGCATGCAAAATGTAGGAGTTGCGCACATAAGAGTGTGACGAACGGAAGCACGCACACACGGACACCTACCATTTCTATATCCCTACGCCTTTCGGCGAGGGATAAAAATGAATATGAACAATGGAAATGAAGACAAGAGGCCCATTACGGCCCAGTATCACTCACCTGAGCAAAAGAGCCATGTTTGACTCTTGGGTCACCAGATAAACAAATTATGCATAGCACCACTACACAATGTTTCATACCAAGTATCAAAGCCTATGGCATAAGATTGATTTTCAGATAAATGTATAATGATCGTTCTTCATAAAAAATGTTTTTTGAACGGAATGGAACCATTTTCAAAATCAGCCGAGATATTATTAAAACTATTGTTCTGAGCAAGTTTCATGATGATTAGGAAAAAAATGTGACTTCAATAGTGATCACAAGCTTTTTTTGTAATTTGACCTAGTGACCTAGTTTTTGACCCCACGTGACCCAGTTTCAAACTCAGGCGAGATATAATTGGGACAAATGTTCTGACCAAGTTTCATGAAGATTGGGCAATAAATGCGGCCTCTAGAGTGTTCACAAGGCAAATGTTGATGACGGACAACGCACGAGGGACGACGGGCGACGGACAAAAGGCGATCACAAAAGCTCACCATGAGCACAACACGTTGTGCTCAGGTGAGCTAAAAAGTATATTAGAACACGAATAGCGACAAAAAGTGCATACTTTTAAGCAGCTAGACTGTTTCAATATTTGAGTATTACGGATAATTTTTGCACACAGTTCCACTAACTGATTTCAAACAATGGTGTTATCATTGTTAGAGGTTACCATAATGTCTGGATAAAAAGCCGCATTTGTTTAAAAGCACTGTGCTCAATTATGCCAAATTTAAGAAAGATTTTGAAAATTTCAATAAAAGAGGTGCTGCCTCAAACCAGGTTTAAATAAGATACTAAAACATCTAAACATGTGATTTCAAACAACCACAGCTTTTGAACTATTATAATTATTACCAAATCGCAGCCCTGCCCCCTCCCCTCCAACGAAACAAAAAGTTATTGCATAGGAACCACCGTAAAGAACTCCCAACCGCCGAACGCCATTTCTTAGTCTAACATCCCAGCTGTTGTTAAAACCTGGTTAGACCTCATTAAGTGGAAGTTTCATTGCTCTTACAAGTATATTACATTCAAGTTCACAACAAATTCAAAGTGACCTTTAGCTTAGAACTGTTGACTCCAAACCAGTTGAGATAATAAACTAGTAAGGAACAACCTTCAAAGTAAGTATACACGTCCTTAGGCCTTACCTATAGTAAGTTATAAGAGGAATAAAAAACTTCAATGCAAAACCAACCCATGACAATTCTCTGATCTTTGACCAAATGACCCCATTACCCATACAGATCATCTAATGGTCTTGAAACAGTTTGAATACTCTTGGTTACATTATTTCCCAGAATTTGATTGCGTAATTTTGTTACATACAATGTAATAATTAAACTGATTTCAAACCTGCTGACCAATAAACAAATAGACATCAGCAACTTGTCATAAACAACCTCCCTCCTTAGTATGAAGGCCGCAGGTCTAGCTGTTCTAAAGTTATAAAAGAGTTATAAGATCTGTCAAGACAATTTGTTATTGCCACTTAACACTGACACTTAACCTTTTCTTTTAACCCTGTCACTTAACATAGCAACTTAACACTGACACTTAACATTGTCTTTGAACACTGTCACTTAACATATCAACTTAACACTGTCACTTAACCTTGTCTTTGAACACTGTCACTTAACATAGCAACTTAACACTGACACTTAACATTGTCTTTGAACACTGTCACTTAACATAGCAACTTAACACTGTCACTTAACATAGCAACTTAACACTGTCACTAAACATAGCAACTTAACATAGCAACTTAACAATGTCACTTAACATTGCCAATGAATACTGTCACTTATCATTGCCACTTAACACTGTCACTTAGAATTATCTTTGAACACTGTCACTTAACATTGCCACTGGACACTGTCACTTAACATTGTCTTTGAACATAGTCACTTAACACTGACACTTTACATTGTCTTTGAACATAGTCACTTAACATAGCAACTTAACACTCAAACTTAACATTGTCATTGAACACTGTCACTTAACATAGCAACTTAACACGGTCACTTAACATTGCCAATGAATATTGTCACTTATCATTGCCACTTAACACTGTCACTTAGCATTGTCTTTCAACACTGTCACTTAACATTGCCACTGAACAGTCACTTAACATTGTCTTTGAACATAATCACTTAAAATTGTCTTTGAAAACTGTCACTGGACATTGCCACTTAACACTGACACTTAACATTGTCTTTGAACACTGTCACTTAACATTGCCACTGAACACTGTCACTTACCATTTTTCACTGAACTCTGTCACTTAACATTGCTTGAACACTGACATTTAACATTGCCATTGAACACTGTCACTTAAAATTGCTACTGTTACTTAACATGGCCACTGAACACTGTGACTGAAAATGGTATTTCGTAAGTTAGTTGTAGTGGTAAACTACTGGATTAAGTTTTATGCATAGTTTCAATGATTTTCAAAGATACCAGTCATCAATTGTATAAATAGGAAATATGGAAAATTAGAACAATAGCAATTGTGCTAAATTTTTCAAACTCGAACATTTCCTATTTTCACAATAAGTAAACGCAAATGGTTATATAAACACTATAAAATAAAATCACAAATGGATTAAATTAGTATAAACTCTTAAAGTGCTAATTTCAACAATTATGCCCCCAACTTATATGAATTTTAAATGATTTAAATTCTGGCTCTTATGGCCCAAGATATACATCAGCAGGAACTAGAATTTGTCACAATGGTGATGAAGAATACACCCTGACGCCGCATGTCGTAATATGTTGCATGATTTATAGAATGTCTTATTTGAAAAAGGGGAACAACTTTCATAATTTTTAACGTAGGATGATAAAAATCGCACATGTGCTGTCCCAAGACAGCGCGCTTGACTATTCTTCCGCTTTGATAGTGTAATGTACATTGTCTGTCAGTCACCTGATATAATGACTGTGAAGACAAATTTCAGCACAATACCTCAAAGCAGTCAAGTTATTTAGTGGAAACATTTTTTTCTATTTTTAATAACAGTGACTGGCCCTGGCTAGTTCTGCATGTACGCTACCTTCACACAAAATTACAGCAAAATACCTCAATCCAAACTAAAGTAATTGAAAGAAATTCGTTTGTCTATTTTAAGTAACAGTGACCTTGACCCGACTGGCCCCAAATGCAATGCAAAAAATTCATTAAAATATCTCCACCCTAACTTAAGTTATTTAAAAGAAACTCTTAATCTATTTTTAGCAACAGTGACCTTGACCCAACTGGTCCCAAATGCAGGGTCTCCATGCAGGCTTGCTATATCCAAAGTTTCATCAAGGTTGGTCAATGAAAACTAGTTATTGATTAGCAAACACAAACCTCAACCTAAATTTTATAAGTGCAAATGGGACTTTATTCTGCTAAATTGCAGGTCAGAGTTGTGGCCCTTGGTCTGTGACCATATATAATGACCACTAAGACATACATTGATATTTAATTGAATATCTATAGTAGATATAGAGATATTGAGTTGCACACAAACGTTAACCTGAATTTTTAAGTACAAAAAGGGGCATAATTCTGCTAAATTGCAGGTCAGAGTTATGGAACTAGGTCAGTGACCTCACACAATGACCCCGAACACGTGTGAAGTTTCAATTGAATACCTGTAGTAGAAACAGTGTTATGGAGAGGTTGCACGTTTACCTTAACCAGAGCATTACGCAGACGCCGACAAATGGGTGAGTAGTATAGCTCGAACTATTCGATGAATAGTTGAGCTAATAAGTAACAATGCCTGCAAGTATGAATGTTAAAAGTTTAGGAGAACACCTGTGGACATGTTTGTATCTAGGAACTGACAGACGGACAGACAGACAGACAGACGTCCATGGTGATTCCAGTAAACCCCCCGTTTACTGCGTAACGGGGGTATAAATAATGATATAATTACAGATTAATCAGGCATATTTTGGACATAAACTTATGACTAGATTTCCTATTTCATAAAGTTACATTTGGTGTTATCATCAAAAATTTTAATCTTATTTTGCACTGACAATTACACCAGCCAGTGTGAAAGTCTTCATAGCCAGGAGCAGGTATGACTAAATGATCACATATACCGTTGGGTGGCAATGATGCATCATCAGAGGAAATATAATATACATGCAAACAACACTTTGTCAGCAGATGTGCTTTTTGAAATATATCTTATATCAGTCCAAAATAACTGTTGCAAAATGCATAGTCATATAGTGAAAACAATTGTTTATCCTCTGGAATTGTGGCATCTGTGGGGATTGGCAGTGTAAGACTGTTGATGCAAGTGTTTGCAGTCGGCAGTAATGATGCATTCTTCTGGAAAGTAACCGAAGGTGCAATCCCATAACCTAAAGGGGGTTCGTGTTCAGCTCCAGTGACAAATTTCAGCACCATTCCCAGATGGATCCCCTCTCGTTTCCCAGCTGTCAATGACAAATACAACAAACAAGTGAATAAAACATCCTGTAAAAGAAATGATTGGTGACTCTAATTCATTAATAAACAAGTAAAAGAAACAATGAATATATGAAGAAATTCTCCACGTCCATACTTGAACAGTTAAATGTTTTATTATTTTAGATCTGTTAGGAGAATTTCTAAATTCTACAGGGTTTTAACAATTCTAAAATGTTCTGAAAGGGTTTAACTGGCAATACAGAAAGGTTTAAAATCCATTGACACTTAACTTCATCTTCGAACTAGAACAACCACTGAATGTGATCATACAAGTTATGCTGACTAACTTTGACAAGCCACAGCAACATTCATCTCTACTTACCTGCTATTTCCCTCAGGTACTTGATAAACTTCTGGTAAATAGCTGATTCTTGGGCTCTTTGATTTGAGCCCTCTGATGAGAATGTCAGTTTTAGTAAGTGCATCGCCATCTTCAGTGTCAAAGGTGGATCATGTACGGGTGTCATAAGATGCTGCATAAAGGGGTGGGACTTCATGATCTGATAATAAATTTAAGAACATTAAATTACCACTGAATTAACAAGAATTTGTCACAATGTCCATTTGTTAAAGCAGATATTAAGATTCGTTTTTTATTAACATTCACCAGACAATTGACGTTTCATGTAAATATGTTGCGCATAACCATCACATTGCTCATCATGTGTATACCAGTTTCATGAGATCTTAGTACACTGGTCCTTTTCGAGTTATTGTAGTTTTTCGTGTTATTCTATTTTTAGCAACAATCACCTTACTATTTGACCTCAATAGAAATTAAGAGTCATGCATAATCTTTCAATCACTTAATTTGTATACCAAGTATCGTGATCAAATCTTATGTATTTTTAGAGTTATTTCAGTTTTTGTGGACAGACTTTATAATATTTCCAGTTTAATCCAAAAATCTTCAGTACTTTTATAAGGAAATCCCAGAATCAAGTTTTTTGGACGAATGGACTGACAGACAGGCGTGACAAATGGAGGGCAAACCTAAATGTCCCCTCCAGTGAAACCTGAAGGGGATTAAAATGTATATTTAGCCTCAAACAAAAAATTATGTGGCTCAGATATTCTGTGACATATCATGTTTTACTGATATTGATAATTATGCAATACAACTAAAATTTTTCTACCATCTTACAATAACTGTATCATATAGATGTTTGTTTGTTTGTTTGTCTGGATTTTTTGCCGTTTTCAACAGTATTTCAGTAATATCACGGCGATCAGTTAACCTACTCACACTTTTCCTGTGTAAGCTGGTTTACCAGTACTAAGTGCACATACAAATGCCGGTAATTGACAACTGCCAATTATTGCAGTGTTTCAGAAGTACCTGATACAGCCCAAGACTGTCCATACCCTTGCCTAAGGCAATAAGTACACCCCTAGGTTGATCGCCAAAAAACTCCTGCACATCCTCAGCCCTCAAGACTCTTGGCAGTTTTCCGTTCTGAAGCATACTTAATGCTGGAAAACAAACAATAGTTTCATTATTATGTATGGCTTATGCAGAACATTTTCATGAACCTTTTTTTGGCAAAGAGTATTCCTTACCTCAAAAATGACTATCATCATATGTTTATTGAGTTTCAATGCTTTGCACAAAATAACGCATAATTTCATGTGTCAAGATGTTGATGATGTTTGGTACTTTGCATTCTGAAATTTAATTGACTTAATGACTTTCTTCCTAATTCGGCATAATCTATTGATTTTCCAATTCCAAACTAAGATCATAACCAAGAGATGTTTGAAAAACATGTATGCACCCCCCACCCCTATAAACTTGCATGACTTTTTAATGATGTCAATCCTTACACTTATAAATCAGCCAGCAATGAAAATCAATATATGGTTAAATAAACTGGCTGGAACAGGTTTTTGTTTTGGTAAACACCATCTCTAAGAGTATTAAATTTAATGCTTGAACACATTTACTGATTGCAGTCCTGTAATGTTTCCAATAATTAAGGAATACAGTGTCCAATGTTCAGATATGTTTTATCATAATTGAAAGACTGCTTAAGAGATTGTTATTATGAGTATTAACGGTACTCAACTGACTATTGTACCTATATAATTTCATGTTACTGCGACCTTGACCTTTGACCTCAAAATTGATAACACCTCTTCCTCTCTTCCCAAATTCATACCAATTTGCATGATTGAAGTTCAAAGGATTGTCAAGATATCATGCGGAAACAAAATGGTCTACTGACTGACCATCCGACCGACTGACGCACAGGTGCGAAGAAATATACCCTCTGTTCTTAGAAGGGGGACATAACAAGAGGACCATCATAGCTCTATACTTCTCACCTTAGACACCCTGACTTAATTTAAGACATTTTCTTACGGAATAACCTTCATTTGCCTATAAACAAATAGCTGTTTTAAATTTTGATCATAAGTTTCATCAAGACTGTGGCGTTGTTACAAATTCACACTCTAAAACTGATCGCAATGGGAATGCCTTAATCCCAGCATTGGAGTACACATATTTTTAACTTTCAGAGGCATTTCTATAGTCTCTTTTCTTAGTTATTGTATGCCTTTCATGATCTGTCACTATCTCTAAAAGTAGATGGACACATTCCATTAAGATTTTACAAGAATGATCTTATTTTCAACAAATCCATGTCCTTTTTTAAGGAATGTACACTGTTAATAAAATGAAGTACTGTTTTACATCACAATTCAAGTTCTTTTCAAAGTCGTTGTAAACCCTATAATACAAAACATGTAACTGTACTCTGGTTAAGAAAAGTTTAAACCACTGTCTTTTGGTATTAATTGAAGTGCAATATACTTTTCATCTCTAGTTCTATCTATCACTAAAATAATAACAGCATATTAACGCAATTTTAAATTTAAGAGTTTGGGTGTATAGCATGAAATTTTAAGTAATAATAGTTATTTTGAAGTATTTTCCTCGGTCCCGCAGACTTTGAAATAAAGAGGTTCGACTGTACCCTTGTTGTGACAAATTGCACCAATATAATTCACTGTACAACCACTGTTTGTATATTAATAAGCATATACCTTCTGCTACTTAACAAAACTATCACAATCCTCAGCCCCTCAATTCTGAGCCCTAAAACAATCACTGCACTTGTCTCTCACCTAATATCTTTCCGACTGTTTTGTATTCCTCGACATCGATCCAGTCTCTAATGGGATCAAAGTACTTATTTTGGATTGCTTGAAGTATCAGGCTAAAAAATTCCTGCCTTGGGCCACCAAAGTCCTCAGCTGCCTGGAAATTAAAAAAAACAAACTATTTAATACAAGAAACATGGCAATGACACGAAACCATGTTTTCAGCGTTAATTTACTCAAATTAATTAAATGTGCAATCCCAAAATATGTCTGCATCTAACTATACACAAACTGTCAGCGCAATACTTCATCTCATGTTATTGTGACGTGACTAACCACAAATGTAATTCCAAGGTAGTCTCTATGTATGCTACCTACAAAACCTACATGCTAGGTCTGCATGTCTGCTAGAGATAGGAGTTGTTGCACGCAAACGTTTGCCTGAATTTCTTAAGTACAATAAGGGGCATAATTCTGTTACATTGCAGGTCAGAGTTATGGGCTTTGGTCGGTGGCCTCGCATGATGATGCCAATGACATGTGTGAAGTTTCAAATGAATATCTGTAGTAGTTACATGCACTTTTTGCATGCAAACTTTAACCTGAATTTCAACTTGCACGCAAACCTTAACCTGACTTGAAGTACAAAAGGGGGCATAATTCTGCTAAATGGCTGGTCATAGTTATAGGTCTTAGTCAGTGACTGTTTATAAAGACCCTGAACATATATGTAAATTTTTATTTCAATATCTTTGATAGATACAGAGATATGGAGTTCTTGCACGCAAACGTTAACCTGAAATTTCTGAAAGTACAAAAAGGGGCATAATTCTGCTAAATTGCAGATCAGAGTTATGGAACTTGGTCAGTGACTTCACACAATGACCCCAAACACATGTGTAAAGTTTCAAGTGAATACCTGTAGTAGAAACAATGATATGGAGATGTTGCACGTTTACCTTAACCAGAGCATTACGCAGACGCCGACATATGGGTGAGTAGTATAGTATAGCTCGGACTATTCGGTGAATAGTCGAGCTAAAAATGTCTCTCCCAAGTAGGGGTGACTGGTCTCGAGGTCCTCTGTACCACAGTTCCTCCCATTTAATTTATTTGATCACAAACTTGTGATCGTACAATTATGGTCGTTGAATAGCAGAGAGCTATATATTACTAATTTTTTCTTACCTCACCGTAGAACTGCACTTCTAATGTTGGTCTCATATCTTGTAATGCCTCTATTTCCTCCATTGCGGTAGATAATATGTTGTGCCTGTCGACAATAATATAGTTGGTGTTTCCTGTAATTCCAGTAGCCAGATCATTCTCCTCCAAATCTAGCTTTCTTCCATTAACAATCATTTTCTGTAAATAGCTCAAAGCATGAATTGGATCTGTTAATTCCTCGCACCAAATACCTTCAATACAGCATTCTGTTATGTTTTGCATTTCCGACTTCTCATGATTTTGTGGTCCGATATTCTCAAATCCGGGTAAGGTGTTATCTAAGCTTTCTGTTGGACGGGTATTTTCTGGCGTACTATTCTCTGCCATAGCATTTTCCTGCATTGTGAAATTTGAGTCACTAAGATTAGCTGAGAAATTAAGTGGCATATCTATTTCAAAAGGTGTTTCAAAAACTGTCTCGTTAACAACTCCATCTTCAGCTAGATTAGCAGATTTCATACATGTATTAGTGTGCTCTCGTAATTCATTCACATTCAATTCCAGGCCACACATTTTACATGGAAACTTAATATTTGAAGAATTGTCTGCCTCATGATCATACCGTAACTCCAGAGAGGCTTGGATTGGTCTAATATATATCCTACTCTGTCCACCGATCACAGTTTGTAAGGTCTTCACGTCCCATCTGACATCAATCTTGGACATAGTTCTGCAATTTGCTCTACAATACAAGAGTTCGTAACCACCACAGCTTTCAAGTTTTTTTAAACCAGACTCACCCGTCAAACTAAATTTACTTCTGATTCTGATGCCTCAGAATCAAACGTTATTTTTTTCATGCCCAATCCTGCCTTTTGCAAGCACACTTTTTCTTCGTTACCTGGAACCTTGGTTTGGTTATGATCCGCCAAACATACAAATGTTGCTGTCCAAGTTTTACGTCTGGATGCTGATGACTTCTTACTACTGAATCTGGACCGGCTGGCAACAAACGGTCTACTGACAGCTAAAAACAAAACAAAATATTTATGTATGAAGTTTCATAACAATGACTACATTTGTTCTCGAGAATCCATTTTGCTATTTTAAGTAACAGTGACCTTCATCCCACCCATCCCATACGCAATCCCGATGTGGGGGGGGGGGGGGAGGTCTTGATACAAGGTATGTACTTATGAAGTTTGATTAAAATATCTAAGTTTGAACAGCTGTAACCTGTCGATATATATGTAAAACATCAAAGGTTAAAAAGAATTTTGACAATTTTCAAACTAGAGCTACCACACTTGGCCTATGGGGTCATTTCAATATGGGGAATAGATATTTTAAGTTTGAATGACATTTCTCAGTCATGCCATTCCTGAGAAACTAGCTTTTTTTTACCGGAAAACTTTAACCTAGCTCGTACGCCAACACCCACATGAGTAGAATAGCTTGCCTTTTCTTTGAATTGTCAAGCTAAAAAGGAGCACATTCAAATTGATGGCTAAACAAGTACAAAAGTACAAGAGGGCCAAAAGGTTGCTCACCTGAGACCCGAAGGAACTGAACTGTTCTGAGCAGCTTTTGCGATGTTTTCAGAACCATTTTAGAACTCGGCCGCGATATTATTAAAACTAATGTTCTGAGCAAGTTTCATGATTATTGGGCAAAATATGTTACTTCTAGTGTTAACAAGGTTTCACCGTAGTCATATAAAGAAAACTGCCCCGCCCCCTGGCGGCCGTGTTTTTCAATTTCATTAGAGCAAATATTCTGAGCAAGTTTCATGATGATTGGGCAACAAATGTGACTTCTAGAGTATTCACAAGCTTTTTCTTCAATTTGACCTAGTGACCTAGTTTTTACCTCACGTGACCCAGTTTCGAACTCGGCCAATATATCATTGGGACAAATGATCTGACCAAGTTTCATGAAGATTGGACTATAAATGTGGCCTCTATGAGTGTTAACAAGGTAAATGTTGACGAGACACGGCGGACGACGAACCACGGACAAAAGGCGCTCACAAAAGCTCAACATGAGCACGTTGTGAGCTAAAAAGCATTGAAATACAAAGGTCAAATGTAAGTAAGTATTTTAACAAACCTTGCAATGCATTTCCAGTACTGCTCGTGAGGCACACTGTTGCTTCTTGCACCCCAGCACGAAACCGTGCTCGATCTCCAATGGTGGACAGACCAAGAGACAATAGGTCGTTTTCTGACAATTGCTTGCAAGTTTCCAAGCAGTCAATCCTTTGTCTCTGGAAATTTTCATACAAGTGTCGAAGTCCAAGTTTAGAAAGTAACGATGAAACATCATCACGGTTCTGTGACATGATTGGTCTGCTCTGTACATCAACAAAGCCTGAAATGAAAAAAGATAGGATGGTTTAGGATTATGTGACTGATATAGACTGTTGCCGTGGTTTATTCACAGTGCCACAATCAGAACTCATAAACAAAATAACTTTTATAAATTCTGATTGCATCATTCTGAACACGAAAGTCAGAAAAACACATTTTTTATGCTTGGCCCATGAAAAATTAACAAAGGGCAATAACTCTGTAATTACTGCAGAGAGGGTTATAGTCCTTGTACTATGCATTTTCTCTTTAAGCCATCTATCATTTATGAAGGTTCATTCGAATACCTTAAGTACTTGCAGAGTTATGCTCCACACAAGAAACTAGACTATACCAAACAAGACGTGTGTCCATAGGGCACAGATGCTTGCTATATCCATTATATATTCGTTGAAAACCTGGTTAACAATGCAAAGGGACGCTACTGCAGTACTTTAGAACAACGATTATTTACAGGTGCATGCACACATTGTAAAGTTAAAGGATAGCCTAATGCAAATTCGTTATTTTGTCAAAAAGTTTGTCTACACTTTCTTGTTCAGGTATTCGGTATCTTGTACTCTATGATATTAAGAAATTTACAGATAATTACTTTAAGTTCATATGAAAAGCATTATAAATCATCACAGTAAACACAAACAGTAAGTTTTGATTTCCTTAGCATTATAATTATCATGTTAATGTAAGGGCAAATACAGATTTCGTAAGGGTGAGTAAGAATTTGCAATCACTAGTCCTACAGGGCGGGTAGCATTTTTGGAAATTTTACACCCTTGCAAACAGATCCTGAATTATGGTCATACAATTAGATCCTGTAAGACGGCCATACTATCAGATCCTGAAATATGTCCCTACAATTAGATCCTGAAATACGGTCATACAACCAGATCCTGAAATATGGTCATACAATTAGAGCCTGAAATATGTCCCTAAAATTAGATCCTGAAATACGGTCATACAACCAGATCCAGAAATACAGTAATACAAGAGCTATTTTAATTTTTGGCAGGAAAACTACTGGTAAACATAAGTGACCACATAAACAAGAAACATGACTTAATCAATCAACATAAATAATGAAAACTTTCAAGCAATGCAATACGTTTTTTTCAAACCAATATTGAACCCTACATTGAGCCAGTATCAATACTAGAGCTTGCCACAGTAGTGTCACGAAAACCCCCGACCCAGCGTGTAGTAATATGAAGCAAGTTGTAACAATTAAAACTGGACCTTGGGGCATGGCCATTTTTGACCCCAGGGCATTATTTGAACAAAGTTTGTCGAGAACCATAATACAATGTTAAATACCAAATATTAAACCTTTGGGCCTTGTGGTTTCAGAGGAAAAGTCTATACAGAAATAATAAGTTTAAAAAGGGGCATAACTTTTGTAATTTTTAATGTAGGACGATAAAAATCGCACATGCATAACTTCATATCATAAGGAACAATGCAAGCAAGTTTGAAGGTTGCACGTTGAAAAGTGAAGGAGAACTTCTCCAGACAAATCTGTCTATACGGACAGACAGACGTCCAAGGTGATTCCAGTATATCCCCCCTTTACTTCATATCGGGGGGTATAATTTTTTTTTTACACGTGACGATACATGAGCACAGGACACAATTAATTCAACAGTCACTAATGTTAGTATACCCAGATCTTGATGCTGGGTCTAGTGGCGGCGCACAGCCAGTATCTGTTGGGCGAGAAGCAGACGGATGCCACCACCATCCAGAGTGTACAAATGCTTGCCTTCGTTCAGATCCAACAGCATGGCATTGCCATCCTGGAAAGAACAAAACATAACCTGCAATTCTTGATACTTTAGGATGACTAAACACAGAAAACCAGCAAAAACAAGTGGGAAAGTACTCGAAATTCCATCTACATGTTTTTAACATGGCCTACATGTGCCATTATAAACTTCTACCTTTCCATGACATTTTCGCAGATATCTTTAAAAGAGAACATGGTTACAGGCAAGTAACATTTTTACTTAAAGACTGAGGCCTTACCTTGCCACCAGAGGCACATAGAGACACGGTGACGCAGTTCAGGTAGCCTGAATGACCATGGTGGTTGATCTTGAGCTTGCAGTTGGTAAGATTCCACACCTGAAAGTAGGCGTTAATACATCCAGTCATGTGACATACTTAAGCTCTCGACATTTTTTGTGCAGCCAATATAGATCTTTCCATAAGCTCTTGTTGAATGATTAATTTCATCTTTAATCCCAAACACATCACAAGCTTTACCATCTGTGTAAAACTAACAAATTTATTTCAACTCCACACAATACACGGTGCTAACACTAAGCAGCAAAAGAGAAAATGTGCATTGTTCAATATTCTCCAAACAAAAGCAAATCACGTTCCTCTTTGAAATAAATACACAACTGTCAATAAATACATGACATGTACATGACATGTACTGGTTATCTAAGGCTGCAATTTACCTTGACTTGCTGGTCCCAGCTGCTGAAAACAATGATTGGGTTGGAGATGTTTGGGGAGAACCTCACACAGGAAACCCAGTCAGAGTGACCTTCCTCCTACAGATGCAATTGCAAATTATCAGGAGCCAGTTTGATTAACCCACAAATGAAAATATTATGTTAGACAAAAGTTTACTCATTGTTTTCAGCGCTCACACTGGCTCTAAATTTTCTTCAGCCAAATTATGTTCTACTCTTGTTGCCTTTACGTGGCATAATGGCATTAAGGATTAATAAAAATACTTGTACTTTTATAAATAAATAGATAACAAACATGCACTTACAGATAAAATAGTGTTATTTATTGTTCATTGCAATTGCTAAATTGTTATGCCTGCATACATTTTCTACAAGCCCTTCACGAAATCTATCCATCAATAAAAACAAGAAACGTGGCAACGCCACAAAACCAGGTTTTCAACATTTAAGATATTAATTTAAATAATTGTTCAATCCCAAGCTAGGTCTGCATGTAAGCTACATACACACAAAATTTCAGTGCAATATCTCCATTTAAACTCAATATTGAGCAGAAAACAGTTCTTTCTATTTTAAGTAACAGTGACCTTGACCTTGACCCAACTGGTTCCAAATGCAATCCCATGCTAGGTCTGCATGTAAGCTACAAACATACAAAATTTCAGAACAATACCCACATAAAACTGAAGCTATTGAGAGGAAACAGTTTTTGTATTTTTAGAAACAGTGACCTTGATCTTTACCCAACTGGTCCCAAATGGAATCTCAAGCTAGGTATACATGTAAGCTACCTACACACAAAAATTCTGCACAATATCTCCATCAAACTCAAGTTATTGAGCAGAAACCGTTTTTTCTATTTTAAGTAACAGTGACCTTGACATTGACCCGACTGGCCCCAAATGAACTCCCATGCTAGGTCGGCATATAAGCAACCTACACACAAACTTTCAGTGCAATACCTCCATCCAAACTCAAGTTATTTAGCCATTTTTCTATTTTTAGTAGCAATTACCTTGACCTTACCTGACTGGACCCAAATGCAATCCCAAGCTAGGTCTGCGTGTAATCTACATACGCACAACATTTCAATACAATACCTCCATCCAAACTCAAGTTATTGAGAGTAAGCCATTTTTCTATTTTTAGTAACAGTGACCTTGACCTGTACCCGAAACGCCCCCAATACAATCCCACCCTAGGTCTCCATGCAAGCTTGCTACATCCTAAGTTTCATCAAGATTGGTCAATGCAAACTAAAGTTATTGACCAGAAACCACCTGTTTGCTGTTTTTCTATTTTTAGTAACAGTGACCTTGACCCGACACGCCCGAAATACAATCCCAAGCTAGGTCTTCGTGCAAGCTTACTATATCCCAAGTTTCATTACGATCGGTCAATGCAAACTAAAGTTATCGACCGGAAACCACCTGTTTACGCTGCCCGCACGGCCGCCCGCCATACCCCAATCTAATAACCAGGATTTGGAACTTCGTTGAAAACCTAGTTAATGAGTTTTAATGCAGCTGCAAAGTAATGTAGAGTATTGTCCGGAATAAAAAGTCCAACTTTCATTATGTAAAAAAGAAATAATCAAGAAATGATTGTTTCCTCTTGAAAAAAGTAATAAAAGTGTGTTTATAAAGGTACATGACATAATGGTTTACATGTACAACCTTATTATTATTTGGCAGTGCTAAAATAATTATTAAGTATCTTTTATTCCCCAGTATTAACCTTAAACCACTACTGCCAAGAAAAGCCCAGTATTACCCGGGTTTGCCCAGTATTACCCGCCCGGGTCGGGCAATACTATAAAAACCGGGTTTTCTGCCAACCATGACTTCAATACTGTAAAAAGTATCATCACTTTAATAATGTCAATGAAGAAATCAAATATTTCATTTGGATTTTAGAATATATTATACTAGCAGTACTTACAGTCAATGTGCATTATACATTATATCGTTATATAAATATGCTGATACTATTACTAGTAATGTCAATTGGCATGACATAAAACAGAAACTTTGATTGTGATAACATATGAGCAAATTTATTTTCATAAATATGTTTATCTGAACAACCAAGTAAAGCAGTCAAATAAGCCAAATCCATTAAGACCTTCACCAGGAACGGGACTGCGATGCAGAAGAGCAATATTAGGCATAGAAATAAATGAAGAGAAAGGTGGTGCTGCTGCCGTTGTCTGCTCAAATTGTATTACATGCGCTTCTACCGCATTCCAACATAATCGTGCACTTTTTAATTATACACTGTTGTTCGAGTTCATGATTAACAACTTGTTTGACTTTGATAAATAAATATTAATGAGAATATGCAATAATATTGTGGTAGAAAAATTGTTAATAGAAAGATATGATTCAGTGTCTAGTGAACTGATGTTTTATATGACATTTAACTGTGAATAGCTGATTTTATAACGGCTGTTCAATTAATGTGACATTTTTAGCTTTATAATCTCATGTTCATATTGTATGGTTTAGTCAAGCTTTTAGTGATGTGTGATCAGCAGAGATGTTTGATCAGCAGAGATATTTGATATTTTTAAATTGGATTAATGTGTTCTCAACTAGTCTGTTAGAATCATATTAACCATATGTACATGTTTATTTGCCAAGTAATAGTTTAATATTGTTTATTTTTTTATTTTCATAATTATTTTATATACAGCTAAAAAAATTAGAATAGCATGACTGCGTATTGTTACAAAATAACATCAATAGTTTTCATATTGTAATGTATTACGAATATGAAAAACAATAATGTATCTTGTATATGGCTGTGTCATTACCACATGCTCCTGCTAAATTTCTTATTTTGTACTAGTCTACCCATGGATATGTATTTGAAAGTACTGCTATATAAACTTTGTAAAACGTTTTATGCAATAAACATTTGAACTAACTTTGCCCTTAAATACAGCTATGTTAGTGTGCCCTAGCTAAAGGAACTTCAGCGAACAGATTTTATAGTACTTACTATGGCGCGCTACATTAAATTTATGTACATGTAAACGTTTCCAAAATGCTTTGAGAACATCCCCAGTGTGAGCCAAAACTGCAGTAAATGAGACGAAACTGACGTAAACAGTTGGGTTATTAAAGCATGTAAACAAGTATGTAATCGTCTGTTTTCTTTCACAAACGGAGTTTAATTCAATATAGAATCAATTAATCTTCCATTTATTTAATAAAACTTTTAATATTATTGACCTTTTACAATACATATGACGAAGTAACCAGCAAAAAACCACTGGCACCAAGGTCCAAGCAAAATCACAACATTACCATACAAATAAATAAACAAACACACTAGCATATAATTGTAAAACCTACCAAAATTAAACATATAAACAAACAAAATCGCTGTTGTTATTTTTTATTGACAATTACCACGTACTCCTGAAAATGGTGTTTGAAACTGGGTCGAATCATTTGAGGGACGAAAGAGCAGTTAACGCTTTCAAAGTTTCAGTACTCCGACTGCACACAAAATGATTCATGGCCGCGGTACTCGCAGTACTAAAGATGGAAACATGATATTTCCGACGCATCTACAATGCATAAATTCGATGACATAAGCATAATTTTAAAAAAAATTACTTACTTCGAGTTTGAAGAAATCGTAGCGGCAACATATCGGTGCACAGTGTGATATGACCCGGTCAATTTGATCCTCTCAATATAATGACGAAAGAACACTAAAGATGTTTTCACTTAATATAAGATCACATCGGCATGATATATTGGTTCGTTGAATCAATATAAGGATGGTTTGACATAATATATTGACAAATGCACATCATATAATGACAGATTGACTTAATATAAAGTCACATCGGCATGATATATTAGTTCGTTGAATCAATATAAGGATGGTTTGACATAATATATTGACAAATGCACATAATATAATGACAAATTGACTTAATATAAGGTCACATAGGCATGATATAGTGTCTTTTTGAATCAATATAAGGATGGTTTCACTTAATATATTGATAAATGGACATAATATAAAGACAGATAGACTTAATATAAGATCACATCGGCATGATATAATGTCTTGTTGAATCAATATAAGGACGTTCTAATATATTGATAAATGCACCTCGTATAATGACAGATTGACTTAATATATTGACGAAGTGACTAAATATATTGCTATTTGGACACAACAATGTTCATTTTGTACGTATAAGACAGTCAAGGCTTTCCATACTGATGCAGTTCTTTGGTTGATCGGTTCAGATAAAAATAGCGCACTCGGTCAGTGAGTACATAACGTAGTAGCATATTGGGCAGGGTAATATTTTCGCACTATACGCGCATCAGAACGAAAACTCGTTGCTTATTTACAGATAAACAGATCAAGCGAAAATTATATCTAACATGGCCTGACATCACATTCTGCAATTACAATGCGAAATATAGGTTGTTCTTTGTCTACATGTCATGTTATTTGTGCGTTTGTTTGTTTGGATTTTTCGCCGTTTTTAACAGTATTTCAGTCATATAACGGCGGTCAGTTAACCTACTCACAATTTTCCTGGGCAAGCTTACCCGATCTAAGCGGTTCACCAGTACTAAGTGCACAAACTTATGCCAGTAACTAACAACTGCCCTACTTGATTCAGAGGTAGGGGCCGGGAGAATGGCCGCAAAAATAATTTCATGACCAATCCCCACACCAGTTATGTGGCCGGGTTGGGGTTCAAACTCACGATCCCCGGATTGATAGTCTAGCGCTCTACCAACTGAGCTAGCCGGGCCCGACGTGTCATGTATATATATATATATAATCTCCGCCTCCAACTGGACAGTTTTGTGTTCAAATAAATGTCAGAGAAACTGAAGTTAAGAAAAACTAGAAATATCTTTACAAAAGATATTCGGCGTCTGTCATTATTTTGCAAATAAGTAATGTAAATTAAACTTTCAGCATAAATATTCAAAACAATGTAACTAAGACTAGATCCGAATGGCATACAATACTCAAATACTAAATAATACTAGTACTTAACGCCTCCTAACATAACATTATATATAAATTATTATGTACGTTATTTAATATGTGTGTGTGTGTTTTTTTTTTAAACATCAACATCTTATATATGCTCTTGAACTTCGGTTAATTAAGAAACTTAATTAACTATTACATTTCTGTTCGAAGTATGCACGCGCCTAAATATGTTAGAATATTTTAGATAAATGTCGTTGAGGTGTAAAGAATACATGTATGTCGACATACATGTATGTTTTCAAGTATCTCGTCTTTGCAACTGTACACTGTCAGTTTGACCCTAAACTGACCTGCAGTGGAGCGAGCGTATGGTCATTTCGCCCTCAATATAGACTATCCCTCTGGTGGACGAATTGTCGTAGATACAATATACATTGTATAAATATTGCATTCTTTGAAGGCGAAAGTGCATTTTGTCAACCCGAGGAAATACTGTTTCCCAAGGCCAAATGCCAAAAAATATAAATGCCAAATGCACTATCGCCCTCAAAGAATGCAATATTTATTTTATTATACCGAAACAGTGCTTCTCAATAAATAATGCGCTTTTGCAATTTACTCACCATTTTATTAGGCCGAAAATAAAATATTGTTTGTTTCCCCTCCCGCGACCCATGCTAATAAAGGGTGGGTCGGTAGGTCGGAAAAATATTTTATTTTTATACACAATAAGTCATCTTCATTAATGTTTTCCTTATGTTCGAAATGTTACGTTATAGTATAAATTATTATTTTCGTTGTAGTAGATTAATAAATTTCTGCTTATTTACGTAATACTATGTTTTAATTACCTTATGTTTTGTTTGTATTGTTATATTGACGATGTACATTGTGCAAGTCATAATAAAACACATGTTCTGTTCTGTTCTGTTCCTTAAAATAATTTATCAAAATTGAACAAACAATAACATACGTTAAAAACAAGAGCGTTAATGATAAAAACTAAGGAGTAATAGCGTGACGTTGCAATTTGCCGGGCATCCAAAACAGAACGCTGTTAGCAACAGCCATAGCAACGGTGACTGTCAAACTGCGGCTAGCAGTTTGTAGCTGAAAAGCGTGTTACAGCTTAGCACGTGGATAGTGTTTAAAAGCATCAATCTGTAATATTGTATCTGAATAACGCAAATGCTATAGCATAAACGAATTAGCATTCTATGGAAATAAAAACAAATAGGACTTCGTTCATTAATAAAAGAAAGCAACAGAGCATTTTCGATAAATTAAAATAAAAAGAAAAGGTGCTGAAGTTTATTTACTTTCATTTTTGACAAGTACTTTAGTTCCGCTAGCTTTCATTCAAATGTTGCCTCAGCCAAAGTTTTTGCATAATTCTAATCCGTGTGCAGTGATGAGTTTGAATAACACTATCGTTAATTATTACTAGATCTAGTAATTGTATTTTTTTAACAACATAAGACGTTTGACGCGATCAGTTTGTCGAGTAACATGACGTCGTTAATCATATTCTTAGCAAACGGTTCCTCTCACCAAAATTCACCAAAATTATGGTATTTATTTATAATTATTTATTTATTTACTATTTTAATTTGTTGTAATTTATTACAAACGCGGCTGTTAAAAACGCGCATATCTATAACAAAACACATACCTAACGCAAATGTGTTACAAATGACTTGCCCCTTTACCAATTAAAATTAGAATGAGGGCGTGATAAACTTTCTAACGACGACACTCATTTGCATATTGGAAATTGTATGCGTTCTCATTGGCTGACTGTTTGGCCTTTGTTAAAGACGTTTGCAACAAAAAGAAAATAATTGGGTTAATTTCTCCTTTTGCTTCATTTTTTCTTTATTGTATATAGGTTACAATATACTAATTTCATCTCTAATGTCCATTCAAAATAAATATTTTTAATAGTTAAGATCATAAAGCATATATAATAATCAAAAACACTATGCAACGTATTTCCAAACAAATTTAGTTCAGAAATGATCCATTAAATATCTTCATTCTATTGATACGTTGTTTATTTATGTTAAAACGAAACAGGAAAAAGGCTGTACAGGTACCCTGTATGAAATCCGATATTTCCCAAACAAGTTTGGTGAGCCATTCTTTTTATTAATGTTTTGGTGTAAGTATACATTGGTACATGTCTGTGCGAAATTTTTAGAAAATCTGTTTTTGGAACAAAATATGCATTTGATAAAAATTAAGTTTCAGAAAGCATTATTGTTCCCATTTGACACACTTAAATGTCCAGTCAAATTTATTATTTAAGCAGTAAATGTAGGTAAACCGTTTTTATTATCAACATACACATGCATATTGCCAAAAAAGCATGTACAAACATATAAGTTGAAAGAACCATAACATTGTTTTAAAAATAACTATCCTATATACTGAAAACATCGATAAAAATCCAAACTGAAAATGGGGCTTCGACAGGTACCGTATTCAAAGCCCAATATTTCCGGAACAAGGCCGGTGACCCCTATTTTTGAAGACTGTTTTAGTTTCAGTATACAATGACACATGTATGTGGGATCATTTAACAAAATCTGTCGTTTGGAACAAAATATATTCGTATATTTGATAAATTATTAATGTTTTGACAGGCAAATTTAATGCAAAATTCATCTCGTTAAGTGTCCATTACAAGTCATTTGTTAAATGATAACTGTAGATAAAGCGCGTTTTATCATTAAACTGCACTTTTATATTACCAAACGAAACACGAAAAAAGATGCATTTAAAAATCTCCATCTTTGTTTGAATATAAACGCTTTATATTATTCAACATTCTAAGTAACACAAACTGAAAAACGGCTTCGACAGGTACCGTATTGAAAATTCAATATTTCCGGAAAAAGGCCCGTGACCCCTATTTTTTAAGACTGTTTCAGTTTTCGGATACACTGATGCATGTTTGTGCCAAGTTTTAAGAAAATCTGTCGTTGCAAACAAATTGAAGGAAATTGTTGCGAACGTCTTTAAGCTGATTCCTCCTGCGTCAAGAATTTATCGATAATGGCCACTTGGTGCATAAAAGTCGAGTTTGTTGATTGCCAGTGGGCGTTCTTTGTCTTAAAAAAAACATGCATATGCGAGCGGAAATGGTTGCGCCATAGAATTCGACACTGAATGTTATGGCGTCCTTTAAAGCACGCGTCAAAATACGCCGAATTACGCGTTACCGAGAACTGTCCGTTTAAAGTCATTTTATAAGCGTCTTTTGAAAGTAAGATTTGTACACGCTATTAGATTCTTTTTAAGGAGTCGCACCTCGCATTCTCACACACAAATAAAATAAAATATTGTTTTCTTTCGTCTATAATTTTTTTTGGGTCGCGGCGATTTCGCTGGGTCGGTCGCGGGAGGGGAAACAAACAATATTTTATTTTAGGCCTTAGCGCCTTTAACTCAGTCGCTACGACGTCATAGCGGGTGATATTGCAGTGTGATATTTAAAATTATTGACTGCTTCGTTTTTATATGAACATAGAAGGAAAACAAAATGGTGAGGTATAATAATTGATATTTATAGAATCGCTGTGTCTGTTGTGTACGAATATAAAAGAAAACACTCAAATGTATAGTGCAAAATTATTAACCTGACACTCATGAATATTCCGTATGCAATCGGGATTTATTTATAGATACTACGACAAGTATCGAAAGTAGCATAGCCAGTTCTACAATGTAAATTGATATCGTATAGGTTTATATATCGTAAAACGAGAATGGTTTAGTGGAACAGATGCCGCGCCTGCAATGCGAAGTTTGGAGTTTGAGTCCCGGCGTCGACATTTTAGAAATATTAGCATTTTAAACAGTATTATTATAATTATTAAACGAAACTGATACTTTATATGTATCATGACTTTCTGTATAAATAATACAAAAATAAAAGAAACTAATATTTATTAGATCAAATCAAAATAATTAAAAAATGATGATAATACATTTTTTTACATTAATATCTCATGATCTGCATATTTTAAGAATAACTCATAAGATTTTACAGAAGATCGCAGTCAGAAGGAATTGAACTCGGGCCGATGGCGTGGGGCGCTTGCATGTGTTATATCTATATCCATTATATACACAGAGGATGAGGTCACACGCCAAACTTCTGTACTAAACCGCATTAATTCTCCCCAAACGGCGAAATGTGCTTACGCATGAATTAATCCCGCGTATGAAAGTTTTTTCATGAAATGAATTTGTTGATACCATTAATCGTCTAATATTAAGTTAATACTGATAGTAGAATATATTTCTGTTAAATAAAATACCAGTATTTAGTGCTTAACGCTGTTTAGCGTATTTTTATAAAAAAGATTGTTTCACTTTCGTTTTGTGTGAAAATTCAAGGTTAGAGGCCAATACATCCTATTCCCATAAGGTCCCATTATAAAACGGCGAACTTTCAAATTTTAGTTTGTGCAAGCTTGCTGTCAGTTTAAAGACGAATCTTTCCTCTTCCAAAAATTGCAATAAAAATATATGGCATTTTACTTCTAAGAAAATGCGTCTCACCTGAATGCAGACACCGGTAGAAACTAGGGTTTTGGAAGTCATATTTCGACAAAAGCCCCATGCCACAGTACACACACCCCAAAAGCTCATCTTTCAAGTTAGCGTTCAACGAAATGCACAAAAAATGTTTTAAACACACAGATGATATTAGAAATAACCGCAAAAGGCATGTCTGACATTTCTAAATGCTTTTCATAGCAGAAGAAAAAAGGAACTCTAGTAAAAGGCAATATTTCGAATGTAACACGGAGGGAAACACGTTGATAGACTGGTATCTAACCTCAATGGGATGTGAAATCAACCATTGCGAGCTACGCTGGAAAGTAGCGCATATCCATAATGCTTAGAGCGTGAGTACGCAGGTCTGTTAGACCGGTGTAGACACAACGATCTATATCAACAAAAATTCCACTAACATAAACTCATCCAAAACAACGCAAACAACCAAACACACTCACGGTTTGTCGCAATCTCATTAAAATTAAACCCTAACATTGTTAGGATCTGAAGACATCGTATAGCATGTCACGTTCAAATGACCTTCAAGTCAAGTCAAGTCAAGTCAACTTTATTGGTATATACCATTGTACATAACCAAAACAATCAAGAAAGAACATGATGAACATAATCCCAGTGGAGGGATTTTCGAACTAAGTCTTACTTTTTATTTCATTAGTAAATTATTAATTTATTATCAATTCTAAGTACCTATCCTTCAAGATTATCTATCCATTAATTTAGGTAATCTACCAGAGGGGTATGTACCCTAAATTAATTTTAAAAAAAAAATTATAAAAAAAAAAAAAAAAAAAAATTAAATAATACAAAATATAAAAATAATATAAATAAACTTTTTTGTTGTTGTTGTTGTCAGTACGATTTTTAAATGTAGTTTAGCGTGTAAGTAGTTTCAGTATAGAGTTTCCATTAAAAACATTGAACAATTACTTTTTAACATTTTAGAATAACATATGATTACTTCTGAAAAACTGACTTTGCCATACAGAACACCGATTATTGACAACTGAGTGACACGAGTGTATTACCTACCTAATTTGTTTGGAATATTATTTATGAGTTTCTCATATCCGCTTTGTAATATACTTTTCATCTTGATTTACACTGTTATTATGTTCATCATGTTCTTTCTTGATTGTTTTGGTTATGCACAATGGTATATACCAATAAAGTTGACTTGACTTGACTTGAATGACCTTCAGAACAATAAAACACCAGCCCTGCTGCGCCCAATGAAATTGCCTTTTGCGCAACAATGTTTGGCCACGGTTTTTGAAAAGTGATGCATTTCCAGCTGATCCTCGGGAATAAATCGTTTACAGTTAATTTTCACGGGCATACCAATGGATATAGTGGTACCTTAGGCGCGTAAACATTCAAAGTTCACGTTATTTTCGTGCATACCATTTGTGGTTTATATATGAAATTATACCGTAAGATTGTGAAGGAAACAGTTTGATTGGCTCCTAAAAAGGTCATCTGAACGTGATCCCTAATGCGAAGTCATCAGATCCAGTCAGCGGATAATATAGTAGCGTCAGACTGGAGATGATTTTAATGAGATTGGGTTTGTCACGAAGAATAATGAGTGTCAGGTTAATACTTTCGCACTATCAAAAATACAACTCTGGCCTAAATATTTATTCAATAGATTGAACTAAGTAGGTCATACACGTTAACTGTCCGTACCTGAATGAAGCGGATCTTCTTGTACACTATTTGACTTTCTATTGTGATATTTCAAGTTTTATAATATGGCTAAACTGCATTGTCTATGGAACTAGTATATACCGCTTCCCATTAACACAGCTGAAAAGTGCGATATGTGTTATTGGAATTTATAAATAAAATCTTTAAGCAGGTGTCCGTGTCGGGGAATACAATATGAATTGGACTGCTGCACTCTTTTCGACTCACGTCATGATGAAAGACGGTAGTTTTACAATTTGAATACAATTCAATGAAGGGAAAAATGATTTCCCAAACGGTATGTTTATGTTTTATCGAATAACACTATGTAAAAGAACGTTTAATTCGAATGTGATTATTTAGGCATTGTATTCTTTACCTTTATATATACTGAACCAAAAAAGATACTTTCGTTAAGTACATGCCAAACTGTTACGATAACGTAAAATATGCAAACACATAAATACATGTAGTTATTGTACATTCTACTTAGCAAAATCGACCAGTTAATTCCATCTTAGATTCTTAAGACAAACTAACACAACAAACAGAAGATTTCAGTCAACACTATTCAAACGTTAAATAATTATCTGCGCTTTTACACTTAGCGAAAGTGTTTTTTTTGGTTCAGTATACATTGTTATTGTTTAGAACCAGGGCTTATTTTCAACATTTTGGGAATATGACCTATACCCATGAAATTGGGAATTTTAGCGTCAATTCACCTAAAACTGGGAAAAATATAATTGTTTGATTTATAAAATTTGAAAAATCATAGATACACTACATAAAGTAGAATGTTCTGAACAAAACATATCAGTAAAACAGTTGTTACAACTTCAGCAGCTTTTATTTTTACACTGAACACCTCTTATTTCCAAACATCTGAATGTCAAACCATCAATTTGGAATTTTGGGACTGGATTTCAGAACAAAATATACTCTTAGCCATTGGGAATATGACCCAATCCCGGCTATAAAATTGGCTAAAAAATCCTGTTATATCGTTATTATGGTTATGTAGTATATTGTATTTTGAAATTCAAGTGGACATGCTTATCGGTAAACAAATTTCAAAGCAGCGTTAGGAAGTCTCGACTGTTTAACATATAATATTATTTTAATTGTATTCGTTTGGAACTTAGGCCTACATATACATGAAAGTAAAGAACAGTGTAAGTTATTTCCGAATACAGTATTGCAAGTTCTTCAAGCGACTGCTATACCGTGGAAAGAAGGCAGCTCTATGTGATAAATGATTGGCGACCAAGAAACTATTTATTTTATTATGAGAATTTACAATATATAAAATTCCATTTTACGTGTGTTTGGAAACGTGAATAAACACATTTATATGAAGTTAGTAACACTTAGTCAACAACGTTTATTGTGTCTTTTCATTTGATACTTCACGCGTCTAGCGCTCGAAAGGGACCTATTCACAGATTCGCACATTGACAATTTCCAAAATTATTGTCACAGATTTAATCAAAACCCTGACAGCGTAGAAAGACTGTTGGCGACAAAAGAAACTAAAAGCATGCGAATTATGAGTGCATTTTTGCTTAAAAGCAGGGTGTTCAGTAGACTGTAAATTTCAAGGGTCATTGACCCTTTGACCAAAATTGTCAAGGGTCAAAATTCAATTTTGAACAGTCAAATTCAAGTATTCAAAAGTCACCGAAACAAAAACAGACAAACTCAAGGTTCACATTATACTAATAAATATAGTATATTAAAAAATATTACTAAAATAACAAATCGACCTGGTGCTGATCATAATATTAAAAATTAGCCTTTGTAAGTGTGTGTTGTTGTTTTTTCATTCAATGTACAATTGTTTAGAAAGACTTAACAAGGTTAGATTTTGCAATAATTGATCAATATAAAAGAAAGCCATTTTTTGTTTTATCAACAAATATCCGAAAGTGCTTTCCGAAATTATTGACAGTTGTCAATTGTCGGCCGATTTTTTCGTAAGTGTTTCTGGTGTTCTTAATCAGTATTGTTTTTAGATTATTATATTTTATGTGGAATATTGTTATTATTTTACATTTTAAACATTATTTCATCAACATTTGAACATGTAAACATCAGAATAAATTATTCAGTTTGACAGTACACAAATGCCGGAAGCAAAAGGTGTAACAAACAGAAGTTCACAACGAGGCTAAAGGTGCATAATTGAAAATGTCTGTTGTGTTATTATTGGTGGAAGGGTCATATACATACACTGATAACTTCCTGGCATGGAAGATCTTATCAGTAAATGCAAAACGGATTAATATAAGGTAGGCCTAATGTGTTAATAACAGACAGTGTCTTTACTGGCTTCAGTTGTAAAGGAAGTGATCATGACACAATCCAGACATTTACCAAGGGTCAATATGACTCTTTGGGGGATTTTACCATGCTTCAATTTAATGATTTCCATGAAAATCACGGGTCAAAACCCGGGAGCTCGGGTCAAACGAACACCCTGTTAAAAGGAAACATTTGTTTGAATGAAGTTCGATTTCCAACCTTTAAACTGTATAATGCGGCTTCTACATAGGCATAGTATACGACATCATAATAAAAATATTTTTTTCGAAAGAATTATCTTATGCAAACGGAATTATATACATGCCAGTTAACAAGTCAGTCTGCAACTGGACAGAATAACAAATGAAGCGTAGTAGTTAGTAGCAGTGATTCGTAGCCTACTGAGTCAGAAGTAGGTCATGCGATGCAAGCTCTCGATTTTCCATACTACAGCTTAAAATTAATAATTTACTTAGTAATTTGTTGTCAAGATATTCAGAATTAAAATCGTAACAAGAATAATCACTTTCGTAACGAGTCAAAAATAACCGATGTAGCGCATCAATTTGGTGGTCTTATTTCAGGACACTCCGGTGAATATTTCGGTTATATACAAGTAAATAGCACAAGTAATGGTGTCATTAGTTTAAAGTTCCATTTTTAATAAAATGACTTTTTTAGAAAGTATAATTGTAATAAATCACATGATATACACATTATAATACATATTACATACATCATTTATCTTAAATAATTAAAATGCAAGAACACTGGGTGTGAAATTTTGCTGTTTACAAGGAGCTTTTCTGGCTTTGATTTACTGACTCGTAGCCTGAAAAGAAAAAAAGTAGTTTTCCGCGATACCTGTTTTGGAAATTACCCTCTTAAACGACCGTTGGCTTCCGCCAACAGTGTAAAATTATAAATATAATGAGTAATGCAACAAAATAACACTCGTAACCTAGACAAATATAGAAAACTTTATTGAATTATTCTTACGCAACGCTAAAACTACGCTTTAGGGTATAAAAGACCGCCTGATAAGTTGGTTACTTTTTATTCGGAGGTGGCTGGATCGAGCCCTGTAACGCCGCATAATCGTGTCGCTGCAAACGCGTTAATGCTGTGTTTTTCAACAAACATGAAGAACGGTTGCGTTTATGCGGCGACGAGCAACGCATAAAGCAACCGTTGCTTATATGTGGCAAGACTCTACCGTTTTAACGTATAAAGAGAACTAAACATTAATAATGTTTTATACAATTGATCAAAGCTGAAACAATATAACAACGATGATGATAATGATGATGATGATGTTGATGATGATGGTGGTGATGATGATGATGATGATGATGACAACGACGACGATGATGATAATGATGATGCACACACGTTTGTAAACTGTATGCAGACATATTTGCCACACTAGTTTAAACTGTAAAGGGGCATAACATTGATCCAATACAATTTTTGAAATGCCGTTTGCAGTTTGCACGAATAAATCTATTACTAGTACATGTCATTCCTGTTTAATGAAATTTGAATTACTGCTTTTGGAGAATGCGTACACGAAATGATGTCAACAGTATGATAAAAGGACAATGAGCAATAAAGAAAAGGGCAAAACGTTTTAAAATTAATTATATTTTACTATGCACAGTTACATTTGATGTTGATTATTTCAATGTTCATCGACTTTGGGCTGTAGTTTGTGAGAAGCGTGCAGATTGTGTACATATTTGCAATCCCTATGGTTTGTGAGAAGCGTGCAGATTGTGTACATATTTGCAATCCCTATGGTTTGTGAGAAGCGTGCAGATTGTGTACATATTTGCAATCCCTATGGTTTGTGAGAAGCGTGCAGATTGTGTACATATTTGCAATCCCTATGAAGTATGCACAACCACACTTATGTGAAATGTCATTTAATTTGTGTTGAAGACAGAATAAAGGGAAAATTGTGTCTGAAGAAATACAGTCAGACGGACGGACAGACGGACGAACAGAGACATGCTTTTTCTGGCATTTTCATCCTCCCTTAACTTTGTTTTGCGGGAATATAATAACAGAGTCTCTTTCTTGTACGTATATTGGTATTGATTATGCGACGCAAGTGTGCCTGTTTGGTAACGTTTTTGCGTTGAAAATCACCACATAAACGCGTTTGCTCACGTTTTTGCTACGACGTGCCTATGCGGCGTTACAGAGTCCCGTTGGAGGAAGCTGTGTTTTTCTCTTTGGATGCTTTTCTGAACATAATATTTGAGTTGTATAGTCCAAATGCTTTTGATTTGTATTTAGGACGTTAAAATGACATTTTCAAAAATACGAAAATCTGTTAATATTCGCTTTAAACACTTTGCTACTTTATAGCGCTTTAAAAGTTTGCCATTTTCGTGAGCTTTGTTCGTTACAAATAACACGCGCAATTATACATGGGGTTCAATTTCTGTTAACGAGACAATAAATATATCTAGAACGACTTGTACAGTGTATAACTTACATACAAGCTACATTGCAAATTACGGTGCAGCAAATGTAACGAAAGCGCAAATTGCTGGAATTTCATCGTCGGGATCATAACGTCAACGCAGGCTTATGGTATGACCCTGTATATAACCATCACGCACATTAACGGATTCTAATGTTAACCTATATTTACGCTATCACGTTGAAGAGATTAAAACGTTTTGCATATTTACGGTATCACATTGTAGTGGTTATAATGGTTCAGGCAGATTTACGATAAGACGTTTTGGGGATTACAACGTGATACTTATTTCCCTTATCACATAGTAGGGGTTGTAACGTGAGCGCACCTTTATGGTATCACGTTTTAAGGATTCAAACGTTAACGTCTATGAACGGTTTTACGTTGTGTGGAATACAACATTAACAAAACGTTATAACGTTAAGATGTCACGATGTATGGATTATAACCTGAACACATATTTACTGTGTAACGCGGTATAGGTCTTACCGTTCACCAACATTTAATTTTGTACGTTGCAGTGTTTATAACATCAGCTGGTTCACTCGGCTCAAGTCAAGGCGACACGGGCACGATTCCTGGGGCAATTGGATGTAATCTTGGATAGCTGTATTAGACAGGTAGGCGGTTTATCTCTCAGAAATTTTCGCTGCATTTGACAGGTAAACGGAATATTTCTGAGTTAATAACCGCTGTATTTGACAGGTAGGCGAATTATTTCTGGGAAAATGATCTCTGTACTTGACAGGCAGGCTCCTAGAAAATGATACCCGTATAAGACAGTTAGAGGAATTATCTCTGGGAAAATGACGGCTGTATTTGACAAGTACGCGGATTATTTCTGAGAAAATGATCGCTGTATTTGACAGGTAGTCAGATTAACTCTGGGAAAATGATCGCTCTATTTGACAGTTTACCGGATTATCTCTGATAAAATTATCGCTCTATTTGACAGGTAGGCGAATTATCGCTGAGAAAATGATTGCTCTATTAGACAGGTAAGCGAATTATCTCTTGGTTAATGATCGCAGTATTTGACAGGTAGGCGAATGATCTCTGAGAAAATGATCTCCGTATTTGACAGGTAGGCGATTTATCTCTGGGAAAATGATCTCTGTATTAGATAGGTAGGATAATTTTCTTTGGGAAAAAGATCGCTTTATTTAACAGGTAGGATAATTATCTCTGGGAAAATGATTGCTGTATTTGACAGATAGATGGATTATCTCTGAAAAATATAGCTATATTAGACAGGTAGACGGAATATCTATTGGAATATGATTGCTGTATTAGACAGGTAGGGAATTATCCATGGAAGAAATATCTCTGTATGAGACAGGTAGGCGAATGATCTCTGGGAAAATGACCGCTGTATTTGACATGTGGACGGAATATATCTGGGAAAATTATCACTGTATTAGACAGGAAGACGGATTATTTCTGGAAAAATAATAGCTGTATTAGACAGGTAGGCGGATTATCAATGAGAAAATTATCTCTGTATTAGACAAGTATGCGGATTATCTCTGGGAAAGTGACTGCTGTATTAGACAGGTAGGCGAATTATCGCTGAGAAAATGATCACTGTATCTGACAGATAGGCGGATTTTCTCCGAGAAATTATTAGTTTTTAACAGGTTGACGAATGATCTCTGGGAAAATGATCGATGTACTTGACAGGTAGGCTAATTATCTCTGAGAAAATGATCGCTGTATTTGACTGGTAGACGGATTATCTATGACAAAATAATCGCTGTATCTGACAGGTAGACGGATTATCTCTGGGAAAATGATCGCTTTATTTGACAGACGGATTATCTCTGGGAAAATCATCGCTGTATTTGACATCTAGGCGAATTATCTTTTGGCAAATGTCATCTTAAAAGACAGACAGGACATTTACAAGTCGAAACCATAGCAATATTAGCAGTTTCTTATTGCCATCGGATACGAACACCCTAGTTTCCTACAATGCCCGGTTGCTATGACGATATTCATCAGTATATCACCTGACATTAAGCGCGTGACGATATGCGTTGCTGCTAGGGAATATTATTTCTCTACCCATTGTAATGTAAATAATTATGTGCGTATATTGGTAAAGATTCTCAGTTTTGGAGGATTAGATAACTACGGAATACGGTTAGTGCGCATATGGAATATCGTGCCTTTCCAGGCGAGGGCGAGACGCGAGAATTGCGCGAAACACGAAGCGAAACACGATATACCCGCGAGACACGAAGCGAGGCACGACATTGTAACACGATATCTCACACTATCGCAGTATCCCATGCCACGAAATCTCGCGTCAAAATATCATGTCTCGCTTCGTGTTTCGATGGATTATCGTGTCTCGCGGTAAAAGATCGTTCTTCGCTTTGTGTCTGGCGCAATGCTCGTGCCTCGCGTTCAAAGGTCAAGGCACGAGATGCGATGCGAGACACAAAGCGATACACGATATTTAGGCGAGACAAGAAGCGAGGCACGATATTATATCGTTCAAATATCGCCCGAACCTCGAGTCTCGCGGTAGATTTCAAACCACGATACACGAAACACGAGGCGAGACACGAGAATACGGCGACACACGAAGCGAGACACGATATTGTATCGTTCAAATATCGCCCGAATATCGAGTCTCGCGTCTACCGGTGCACTAGGAATTGATCATGTTGTAGTTGTTTGATAATATTTTGTAAAAATATGATGATGTTGTTGTTGGTGGTGACGATGATGATGAAGATGACAAGTAACACCGAAGTTGAGTTGACACCAAAGTGCGTTGCTACATAGGACAATAGGGCAATACACCTGTCTGCGTTAGTGCATGATGCAACTCCACCTCGTGTTGACCTACTTTCAGTGTGTGGAATTACTCTGAAGAAGGCCTTTAGTTTACAACTATTTAAAAACGCCACAGAAGTCATTGCAGCCGCAGTTTCCTCAAGTCGGATGGGTGGATGGACGGACAGACAGACAAAGAGACAGTCTGACAAAGAGACAGACCGTTACCTCTACTGCAACAGGCTTTTCATGAAAATAAACAATAAGCATAAATAAAACATAGACATCATTATAGTTCAAACAGAAAGTTGTTGATGATGATGATGATAATGCAGATGAAGGTGATATGATGATGATAAGTAACACCGAAGTTGAGTTGACACCAAAGTGCGTTGCTACATAGGACAATAGGGCAATGCACCTATCTGCTTTATTGCATGATGCAACCCCACGTAGTGTTGACCTGCTTTCAGTGTGTGAAATCTGAAGAAGGCCTTTAGTTTACAACTATTTAAAAACGCCACAGAAGTCATTGCAGCCGCAGTTTCCTCAAGACGGATGGGTGGATGGACGGACAGACAGACAAAGAGACAGTTTGACAAAGAGACAGACCGTTACCTCTACTGCAACAGGCTTTTCATGAAAATAAACAATAAGCATAAATAAAACATAGACATCATTATAGTTCAAACAGAAACAGTTATCAAATCGAGTAGCCGGGTCCGGCTAGCTCAGTTGGTAGAGCGCTAGACTGTCAATCCGAGGATCGTGAGTTCCGGCTAGCTCAGTTGGTAGAGCACTAGACTGTCAATCCGGGGACAGTGAGTTCGAACCCCAGCCCGGCCACATAACTTGTTTGGGGATTGGTCATTATTTCTACGGCCATTCCCCCCCCCTACCTCTGATTCCAGTAGGGCAGTTGTCAGTTACTACTACTACTACTACTACTACTATTACTTCTACTACTGCTGCTGCTGCTGCTACTGCTACTACTATTACTACTACTACTGCTTTTACTACTACTACTACAACTACTGCTACTGCTACTACTACTACTACTACTACTACTGCTTCTACTACTACTGCTACTACTACTACTACTACTACTACTACTACTGCTACTACTACTACTGTTACTGCTACTACTACTACTATTACTGCTGCTGCTACTACTACTACTACTACTGCTACTACTACTACTGCTACTGCTACTTCTACTACTACTACTACTACTACTACTCCTACTACTACTACTACTACTACTAATACTGCTTCTACTACTTCTAATGCATCTGTTTTGCAGTATTACCTCTACGAACAACAACATCTGCCGGAAATTGAACAACACAACAAAACAATAAAAACTACAACAGTTGTATAATGGTTTTATACGTAATGATGACTATTGAGAAATGCCCTCTTAAATCCGAACAAACCGATGCTTTTTTCAGCAGCAAGACCCTCTCCTGGGAAAAGTACATTTAAACAGCCATTCTTGCCATCCGACAAACAATCTGCGTTGTCATCACATAAGGACTGTATTTTAGAGCCTTTAAATTCAACAGTATTCGAGTATAACGGCGTAGTCATGTTGTATTATAACTTTTATTAATGGAGAGTAAGTTGGTTCCTTGTTCCTAGTTCCTGTTTCCTGATTCGAATAAGGAAACAGGAACTGGTTCCTTATTCCTTATTCAAGCTAAACATATTTGATATAAGCTTTTTATGCCCCTCCCCCCCCATTCGAAGAAGGCGGCATATAGCAGTCGTACTGTCCGTCTGTGCGTCTGTCCGTCTATCCGAAGCATTCTTGTCTTTGCTATAACTTTGTCATTTATTGATGGATTTTGAAATAACTTGGCACAAATGTCAACCATCATAAGGCGACTTGTCGCGTGTAACACCCGTCTCCCTACCTCAAAGGTCAAGGTCACACTTAGAGGTCAAAGGTCAAAGTGGAGTTTTGAGACAAAAATTCTTGTATTTCCTATAACTTGGCCATTTATTGATGGATTTTGAAATAACTTGGCACAAATGGTAACCATCATAAGACGACGTGTCGCGTGTAACACCCATCTCCCTACCTCAAATCTAAAGGTCACACTTAGAGGTCAAAGGTCAAAGTGGAGTTTTCAGACAAAAGTGGAATGAGGGGGCATCTGTGCCCTATGGACTAGTTCCTTATTCCTTATTTAAACCGAATAAGCAACTGTTGCTTTGTAACTAAATGACCTAATAGTACCCTATTAATACGAAAGATACATCTAATTGACAAGTAGAATTTTAAAGTAACTCGAATACATTTACTTTATGTATTACGATAAATGTTCATGTTTCTTCTACGCGCTTGAATAGGATTTCTTGTTCAAACCGAACTGGCATATTCTACTTTGAATATTAACTTCACATCAACCAAACTTAAAACCTATAAAATTATGTTTCATGTAATTAAAAAATGACATAAAAATGCATTCTAGCACATTTCTACTTAATTGTTTTTATTTATACTCCAGTTCCTTTTTCGCGGCTTAATAAGGAAAACGGGAACCAGTTCCTTATTCCTTATTCAAGCCGAATAAGGAACTGACATTTTCTTACATAAAAATAAATTAAACTGAACCAAATATATAATGAAAACCATTGTATTTGAATGTTGGATATTAAAAATAGTTATTGCATTACATTTCTACTTAGTTTTTTTTTAATGATAACCCAGTTCCTTTTTCGAGGCTGAATAAGGAAAAAGGAACCAGTTCCTGTTTCCTTATTAAAGCCGAATAAGGAACTGGCATTTTCTTACTTAAAAAATACATTAAAATGAACCAAAGAGTACTACATATCAATGAAAATCATTGCATATGTAGGTTGGATATTACAAATATTTATTGCATTACATTTTTAATTAGTTTTATTTAATGATAACCCAGTTCCTTTTTCGCGGCTGAATAAGGAAACAGGAACCAGTTCCTGTTTCCTTATTCAAGCCGAATAAGGAACTGGCATTTTCTTACATAAAAATAAATTAAAATGAACCAAAGTGTACCACATATAAATGAAAATCATTGTATATGTAGGTTGGATACTAAAAATATTTAATACATTACATTTTTAATTAGTTTTATTTAATGATAACCCAGTTCCTTTTTCGCGGCTGAATAAGGCAACAGGAACCAGTTCCTGTTTCCTTATTCAAGCCGAATAAGGAACTGGCATTTTCTTACTTAAAAAATAAATTAAAATGAACCAAAGAGTACTACATATCAAAGAAAATCATTGTATATGTAGGTTGGATATTAAAAATATTAATTGCATTACATTTCTACTTAGTTTTATTTCATGGTAACCCAGTTCCTTTTTCGCGGCTGAATAAGGAAACAGGAACCAGTTCCTGTTTCCTTATTCAAGTTGAATAAGGAACTGGCATTTTCTTACATAAAAATAAATTAAAATGAACCAAAGTGTACATCATATCAATGAAAATCATTGTATATGTAGGTTGGATATTAAAAATATTTATTACATTACATTTTTAATTAGTTTTATTTAATGATAACCCAGTTCCTTTTTCGCGGCTGAATAAGGAAACAGGAACCAGTTCCTGTTTCCTTATTCAAGCCGAATAAGGAACTGGCATTTTCTTACATAAAAATAAATTAAAATGAACCAAAGTGTACCACATATAAATGAAAATCATTGTATATGTAGGTTGGATACTAAAAATATTTAATACATTACATTTTTAATTAGTTTTATTTAATGATAACCCAGTTCCTTTTTCGCGGCTGAATAAGGCAACAGGAACCAGTTCCTGTTTCCTTATTCAAGCCGAATAAGGAACTGGCATTTTCTTACTTAAAAAATAAATTAAAATGAACCAAAGAGTACTACATATCAAAGAAAATCATTGTATATGTAGGTTGGATATTAAAAATATTAATTGCATTACATTTCTACTTAGTTTTATTTCATGGTAACCCAGTTCCTTTTTCGCGGCTGAATAAGGAAACAGGAACCAGTTCCTGTTTCCTTATTCAAGTTGAATAAGGAACTGGCATTTTCTTACATAAAAATAAATTAAAATGAACCAAAGTGTACATCATATCAATGAAAATCATTGTATATGTAGGTTGGATATTAAAAATATTTATTACATTACATTTTTAATTAGTTTTATTTAATGATAACCCAGTTCCTTTTTCGCGGCTGAATAAGGAAATAGGAACCAGTTCCTGTTTCCTTATTCAAGCCGAATAAGGAACTGGCATTTTCTTACATAAAAATAAATTAAAATGAACCAAAGTGTACCACATATAAATGAAAATCATGCATAAGTATATCATACGTGGAGATTTAAGATGTTGAGTTTTTATTAGAGGTGTAGCTAAAGTAAGACCGAATGTTATTCTTTCGGTTGTATCTTCGGAAACAATCTACGCATTTACGCATGCAATGTTTGCAGCTAAATGACACAATTATTATAATTAATATTATTATCGTCATCATAATACTTGTTTTCAGTGTTTCATGTTAAATAAAATATATAGTAGAAATGTGACAGAACATAGCCATATTGCATAGATAAGCTTAATAACACACACAACCTCTAAAAATTTAATATCCGAAAGTGTAGGTCCGAAATAAAGGCTACCGAATAAGGAACTGTGGCCAGTTCCTGATTCGGAGGCCTTAATTTCGGACGATTAAATTCGGATCATGGACTTCTAGCATAGCGCAGCTTTATATTCGTTATTATTGGCTATGTTCAATGTTAGTTTTTTATGTTTTGATCTCTGATATAGTCTTAAATTGTTATCAGACCATAACTTTTGCTCAAGATTATCCGATAGCTGAATACTAGACATGTCTTAGATATCTCATTCTGTTCTTATACGTAAACAGTTACGAAGGGATATGATTTAGGATGCACTGCGATTTCAACCTGTCACCATAACGGCGATACTGCACCGGAAGCAGCGGCCGATGTGCCTCTAGTAGACTGGAAAGTTTCATCGAGATGCCCCAACATTTTATTATGTTTTCAAATCAAAAACCTATGCGCATACGCGCTGTAATTGCGTGTTTTCTTCATAGATTTTCTAAGTCCGAAAACGCGTTTTCTCGCTCGTGCAGGCCAACGGTACATCCGGCGACCTTTTAATATATTTTTTATGTAAGAAAATGCCAGTTCCTTAGTCGGCTTGAATAAGGAAACAGGAACTGGTCCTGTTTCCTTATTCAGCCGAGAAAAAGGAACTGGGTTATCATTAAATAAAACTAATTAAAAATGTAATGTAATACATATTTTTAGTATCCAATCTACATATACAATGATTTTCATTTATATGTAGTACTCTTTGGTTCATTTTAATTTATTTTTTAAGTAAGAAAATGCCAGTTCCTTATTCGGCTTGAATAAGGAAACAGGAACTGGTTCCTGTTTCCTTATTCAGCCGCGAAAAAGGAACTGGGTTATCATTAAATAAAACAAATTAAAAATGTAATGTAATAAATATGTTTAGTATCCAACCTACATATACAATGATTTTCATTTATATGTGGAACACTTTGGTTCATCTTAATGTATTTTTATTTAAGAAAATGCCAGTTCCTTATTCGGCTTGAATAAGGAAACAGGAACTGGTTCCCGTTTCCTTATTCAGCCGCGAAAAAGGAACTGGGTTACCATGAAATAAAACTAAGTAGAAATGTAATGCAATTAATATTTTTAATATCCAACCTACATATACAATGATTTTCATTGATATGTAGTACTCTTTGGTTCATTTTAATGTATTTTTTAAGTAAGAAAATGCCAGTTCCTTATTCGGCTTGAATAAGGAAACAGGAACTGGTTCCTGTTTCCTTATTCAGCCGCGAAAAAGGAACTGGGTTATCATTAAATAAAACTAATTAAAAATGTAATGTATTAAATATTTTTAGTATCCAACCTACATATACAATGATTTTCATTTATATGTGGTACACTTTGGTTCATTTTAATTTATTTTTATGTAAGAAAATGCCAGTTCCTTATTCGGCTTGAATAAGGAAACAGGAACTGGTTCCTGTTTCCTTATTCAAGCCGCGAAAAAGGAACTGGGTTATCATTAAATAAAACTAATTAAAAATGTAATGCAATAAATATTTGTAATATCCAACCTACATATGCAATGATTTTCATTGATATGTAGTACTCTTTGGTTCATTTTAATGTATTTTTTAAGTAAGAAAATGCCAGTTCCTTATTCGGCTTTAATAAGGAAACAGGAACTGGTTCCTTTTTCCTTATTCAGCCTCGAAAAAGGAACTGGGTTATCATTAAAAAAAACTAAGTAGAAATGTAATGCAATAACTATTTTTAATATCCAACATTCAAATACAATGGTTTTCATTATATATTTGGTTCAGTTTAATTTATTTTTATGTAAGAAAATGTCAGTTCCTTATTCGGCTTGAATAAGGAATAAGGAACTGGTTCCCTTTTTCCTTATTAAGCCGCGAAAAAGGAACTGGAGTATAAATAAAAACAATTAAGTAGAAATGTGCTAGAATGCATTTTTATGTCATTTTTTAATTACATGAAACATAATTTTATAGGTTTTAAGTTTGGTTGATGTGAAGTTAATATTCAAAGTAGAATATGCCAGTTCGGTTTGAACAAGAAATCCTATTCAAGCGCGTAGAAGAAACATGAACATTTATCGTAATACATAAAGTAAATATATTCGAGTTACTTTAAAATTCTACTTGTCAATTAGATGTATCTTTCGTATTAATAGGGTACTATTAGGTCATTTAGTTACAAAGCAACAGTTGCTTATTCGGTTTAAATAAGGAATAAGGAACTAGTCCATAGGGCACAGATGCCCCCTCATTCCACTTTTGTCTGAAAACTCCACTTTGACCTTTGACCTCTAAGTGTGACCTTTAGATTTGAGGTAGGGAGATGGGTGTTACACGCGACACGTCGTCTTATGATGGTTACCATTTGTGCCAAGTTATTTCAAAATCCATCAATAAATGGCCAAGTTATAGGAAATACAAGAATTTTTGTCTCAAAACTCCACTTTGACCTTTGACCTCTAAGTGTGACCTTGACCTTTGAGGTAGGGAGACGGGTGTTACACGCGACAAGTCGCCTTATGATGGTTGACATTTGTGCCAAGTTATTTCAAAATCCATCAATAAATGACAAAGTTATAGCAAAGACAAGAATGCTTCGGATAGACGGACAGACGCACAGACGGACAGTACGACTGCTATATGCCGCCTTCTTCGAATGGGGGGGGGGGCATAAAAAGCTTATATCAAATATGTTTAGCTTGAATAAGGAATAAGGAACCAGTTCCTGTTTCCTTATTCGAATCAGGAAACAGGAACTAGGAACAAGGAACCAACTTACTCTCCATCTTTTATTACTATATATGTCGGTGCTTGGAAAAAGATAGAGATTTTGTTTTCGACCTTGTAACACTACATTTTTATTATGAACCATTTTCTCAAGAAATGTGAACACATATACATATTTTAACAATTTCAGAAATGTTTGTATTATTAGCTTTATTGGCTACTTTGGCTGCTGGCAAAGGTAACATGCTGGAACACATTTCTTCATGCGGTGAAAGTCATTAACTTACACCGTGTTACAAAATTTCAAGTGTACTACATAATTATACAATTTATTTTCATGGTATTCATCAGTTTGCAGACGATAATGATTACCTTTATTATATGCTTTCGTAGGTTTATTTTATTCGCTTGTTGTAGTTTTATTATTGATTGAGACATCATTACTAGGTTCTATCGGTATTATTTTCATTTTCTTTGTTATTAGCCTCTCTTGCAAATGATAACCACAACTTTATTGACTTTTCATACGCCATATGTGGGCAAGTGGAGGAGACACGTGTACATGTGGTATTCAGCAAACCCATGATTGCCACTAACACCACATTTAATGACAAAGCAAGTGTGTGACTTTGGTTATTGATTCAATTCACAGAAAAGTGGCGATATCCTTCATTTTTACCTTCATGATCGTTCTCCACGTATACAATGTTTACAATAATACACATAGTATTCAAATAATACTAATAGAATATTCTACCTCTACCACAATTTCCAATTTTAAAAGTTATTTTTGAGAAATGATCGCACTGTGATAGTGTATAATATTTAGTACTAAGCCCTAAAAAGTACAAAACTCCATCAATCTATGTGCAAAGTACACAACTCCATCAATCTATGTGCAAAGTACACAACTCCATCAAACTATGTGCAAAGTACACACCTCCATCAATCTATGTGCAAAGTACACAACTCCATCAATCTATGTGCAAAGTACACAACTCCATCAATCTATGTGCACAGAAGTTTGGTCCTTTGAACGATTATTACACAGATAAACTGGACTGTTTCTAGTGACGATTATTACACAGATAAACTGGACTGTTGCAAGTTTCATTTTTTTCTATAAAATCTTGAGGAACGTAAAAGCGTGCACTTTAATATGTTTTACATTAAATAAATAATTACAAACATGGTTGATAAATATTACTTGAATGTATTCGTTGCAATAATAACTTATGTATGGAAATATAAATACACTAGAATAATCATATGCATGTACTTTATAAGAATAAAGTCCATTGTGTCATAAGTAAGATTGTAGTAAAATCGTGAAAAATATTTATTTTTATTTTTCCAGACCCATTTTTCTACGTAGTGCACTGCGGCAATACTATTTAGGCCAAAAAAGGCCGTTTACATCTCCCAAAAAATCTAGGGTGTGGGGGCCCTAGAATAATAAAAAAATATTTATTTTTTTTCTCTTAACTTGTTTTCCTTCGCGGCATATTCACCACACCGTTTAGGTATATTGGACAGCATGTAAAATGTTTTAAACGCCCCCCACCAAAGAAACTGTACCTTAGCTATAAATAAGACATTTCACAAAAGTTTGAAATTTACTTTTTCAAAATTTGACTACCAGGAAGCCGCATATAAGCGAAAAAAGCTCTTTTGACCCGAAAGTCAGAAAAAGTTAATGATAGACAAAAAATCTTTTAGGGTCGGCTTAAAAAATAGGGGGGCGGGGAAACAAACAACTTTGTGTACGCCTTATTTAAAGACGTTTTATTGTCCTTCTATGAAGTCGAGAAAATAAATATAGCTTGTTTCGATCCATTTAGCGCGTTGAAATGGAAACCCCGTAAGTTTGAAACCAGTTTCATCACAAAATGAATACACTGTTAGAAGCTTGAAGGGAATTTCATTAATTTTCTTGTAACCTTACCAGTTTCAGATATCGAATCCATAATAAAGAATCTGGTGGCTGCCAAAACAGACGCGTTTACTGTCAATAAAAAAGCAACCAAACTTCACTGTGCTGAAATTGTCAAGTCTCTGGTAAGCCGGAAACCGATTGTTATTTCACTGGGTAATTTAGAAAAGATCTTGTAAAGATGTTGATGAACATAAACGAATTGGAACTAATGTAGTTAGCGCTTATCATGTCTTATCAAAGCTGAAAGAGTCATTGGTAAGCAAGAAAGAGCTGGTCATGTTAATAGTAAGCAAGAAAGAGTTTGTTATGTTAACGGTATTCAAGAAAGGGTGTAAGCAAGAAAGAGCTTGTCATGTTAATGGTATTCAAGAAAGTGCTTGTCATGTTAATGGTAAGCAAGAAAGGGCTTGACATGTTATTGGTATTCAATGAAAGTGCTTGTCATTTTAATGGTAAGCATGAAAGAGCTTGTCATGTTAATGGTATTCAAGAAAGGGGTTGTCATGTTAATGGTAAGCAAGAAAGAGCTTGTTATGTTAATTTTAAGCACGAAAGAGCTTGTCATGTTAATGGTAAGCAAGAAAGGGCTAGTCATGTTAATAGTAAGCACGAAAGAGCTTGTCATGTTAATAGTAAGCAAGAAAGAGCTTGTCATGTTAATAGTAAGCACGAAAGAGCTTGTTATGTTAATAGTAAGCAAGAAAGAGCTTGTCATGTTAATAGTAAGCATGAAAGAGCTTGTCAGGTTAATAGTAAGCACGAAAGAAGCTTGTCATGTTAATAGTAAGCAAGAAAGAGCCTGTCATGTTAATAGTAAGCATGAAAGAGCTTGTCATGTTAATAGTAAGCACGAAAGTGCTTGTCATGTTAATAGTAAGCAAGAAAGAGCTTGTCATGGTAATGGTAAGCAAGAAAAAGCTTGTAATGTTAATGGTAAACAAGAAAGAGCTTGTCATGTTAATGGTAAGCATGAAGAAGCTTGTCATGTTAAACGTAATCAAAAAAAAGCTTGTCATGTTAATGGTACACAATAAAGAGCTTGTGATGTTAAATTTAAGCAAGAAAGGGCTTTGTCATGTTAATGGTAAGCAAGAAAGAGCTTGTCATATTATTTGTATTCAAGAAATTGCTTGTCATGTTAATGGTAAGCATGAAAGAGATTGTCATGTTAATGGTAAGCATGAAAGAGCTCGTCATGTTAGTAGTAAGCAAGAAAGAGCTTGTCATGTTAATAGTAAGTACGAAGAGCTTGTCATGTTAATAGTAAGCACGAAAGAGCTTGTCATGTTAATAGTACGCAAGAAACAGTTTGTCATGTTAATGGTAAGCAAGAAAGGGCTTGTCACGTTAATGGTAAGCAAGAAAGAGCTTGTCATGTTAATGGTATTCAAGAAAGTGCTTGTCATGTTAATGGTAAGCAAGAAAGGGCTTGTCATTCAAGAAAGTGGTTGACATGTTAATGGTAAGCAAGAAAGTGCTTGTCATGTTAATGGTAAGCAAGAAAGGGTTTGCCAAGTTAATGGTAAGCAAGAAAGTTCTTGTCATGTTAATGGTAAGCAAGAAAGGGCTTGTCATGTTAATGGTAAGCAAGAAGTGCTTGTCATGTTAATGTTAAGCAAGAAAGGGTTTGTCAAGTTAATGGTAAGCAAGAAAGTTCTTGTCATGTTAATGGTAAGCAAGAAAGGGCTTGTCATGTTAATGGTAAGCAAGAAAGGGCTTGTCATGTTAATGGTAAACAAGAAACTGTTTGTCGTGTTAATAGTAAAGCAAGAAAAGGGTTTGTCATGTTAATGGTAAGTAACAAAGCGCTTGTCATGTTAATGGTAAGCAAGAAAGGGCTTGTCATGTTAATGGAAAGCAAAAAAGGGTTTGTTATGCTAATGGAAGGCAAGACATAGAGTGTTATTTTATGGTAAGCAAGAAAACTTGTCATGTTAATGGTAAGCAAGAAAACTTGTCATGTTAATGGTAAGCAAGAAAACTTGCCATGTTAATGATAAGCAAAAAAACTTGTAATGTTAATGATGAACATGAAAGAGTTTGTCATGTTAAAGGTGAACAAGAAAGGGCTTGTCATGTTTATGGTAAACAAGAAAGTGCTTGTCATACTAATGGTAAGCAAGAACGTTCTTGTCATGTTAATGGTAAACAAGAAAGAGCTTGCCATGTTAATGGTAAGCAAGAAAGGGCTTGTCATGTTAATGGTATGCAAGAAAGGGCTTGCCATGTTAATGGTAAGCAAGAAAGAGTTTGTCATGTTAATGGTAAGCAAGAAAGGGCTTGTCATGTTAATGGTAAGCAAGAAAGGGCTTGCCATGTTAATAGTAAGCAAGAAAGGGCTTGTCATGTTAATGGTAAGCAAGAAAGGGCTTGTCATGTTAATGGGAAGCAAGAAAGGGCTTGTCATGTTAATGGTAAGCAAGAAAGGGCTTGTCATGTTAATGGTAAGCAAGAAAGAGCTTGTCATGTTAATGGGAAGCAAGAAGAGCTTGTGATGTTAATTGTAAGCAAGAAAGGGCTTGTTATGTTAATGGTTATTAAGAAAGAGATTGTTATGTTAATTTTAAACAAGAAATGGAGTGTCATGTTAGTGGTTAGCAATACAAAGTTTTATGCGCATGGTAAACAAGAACGGACTCGTCATGTTAACGGTAAGCAAGAACGGCCCTGTCAAGTAATTGATAAGTAAGAAAGAGTTTGTCGAGTTCTTAGAAAGATAAAAAGAGCTGGTAAAATAATTGAAAGCTTGAAACAGCTTGTGAAGTTATGATAAAAAGAGCATAGGAGAGATTCTTCAATATTGTATCAAGACACAACATTTGCCCTTTATTGTCTGTCTTAAAGAACGTCGTCATGGTGATAGTGCGTAATTATTCATGTTTATTATTCACCACATATTGCATATTTGTATAAACCTTGTTAAATTATTTATATGAATAAAACACATACACGGCAATACATAAAGGAGCTGTTTGCATTTTCTTGTCGTGGAAATATAGAAAAGTGAAACGGTCGCATGCTTTTCTTTAATAAGTTGTTTTATTTTATGTTAGATTTGCAACAACAAACATGACTGATCTGATAAATATTTACCAAGTGAAGTTGTTTTCTCACAACTTGACCCTGTTTTCGGAACAGCAGAATTAAAATGCACACTATTGTATTCAATTATGTGATTTAAAGGACAGGGTAATTAAATATTATTTTTGTTGTTTATCGGCTAATAACAATGAATTGGAGTGCTGATGCCGTAGGAATTAAACCAGAGGGCGCCAGAACAACAACCTGTTTAGTAGCCGATAAACAACGTCAAAGCGAAAACTGTTTCGATTCTAACTTAACCTGACAGCATTTTCTGCAACTACAATGCGAACATATATTTGAAAACTTTTGTGTGTGGTTGTTTTATTGGAGATTTAACAAGGGTAATTATGTTCTTTGTCTACGGAAAACTGCGCGTGTGATGTTAGAATTATATATAGACAACGACGATGACGTAAATGTTTTATAAAGCACTTATCGAAACAATGCAAATACAAATAACTTCAAATTTACTATGTTTAAATCATATATTGTTTTCGAACAAACACAAATAAAGAAACATATAAATTCGTGAAAATACAATACTTAACAAAATGTTTCAATGGATACAAACCTTTCTACTGCCGTGATAGGCTTGTAGTTAAATAAGATAAACAGTGCATGAATACATTGACATTCATAGTTCCGTTATTTGTTTGTGTTTGTGTTTCTGTGCACGTTCAGCTTTAATTATATTAGTATATTATTGAATTCAGTGTACTCGGGCTACGATTAATACTAAAATTAGTTCAATGAACACGTACATGTGTGTTGCAGTAATAACAATGCATCGTTGATTTTGGCGAATGATTTCCTATGCTATCACAGTTTTTTCGGCGTAGCTGTTTAACCCAACTTTTGTTCTTTCTCAACATCCAATCAAATGCTGCGAAAATTTCCCGCCAGTAGTCCCGAATGAATAAATCCTAACATTGCATCGGCTAGTTTAAAAGAAATCCCCACCACGGCCTGTAAAAATTTGGCTCCATTTCTTTTCGGAGGTAAATGGAAAAAAATGAGCCAATGTGGAAAAATCCAGACATACCTCTTTTTTTGTTTTCTTCTTTGACTAATTTTCATTTCTTAACTCCCTATTTAGAAGTTGCATTGGCTCAATTTTCATTTTCAATTTACATGCCAGTGTTTACAGGCCTGTAATATGACATTGGGGAAATCCCCCGTTAATATCGCATATTCGATAGGCAACATTCCATAGAATATACTGACTTACCTGCGCCTATTAATAGTATACACGTCGGCAACACTGATTCGTTCTAACAAGCATCAAGAGAACGATAGACAATAAGATTAATAATGAATGGGGAATTATTTAAATGCATGTTTATCTGAATAACGGCTGGTATATCTATTTATTAATAATTATTTAGAATTGCATTTTCTCTTATCTTTTCCTGTATAGGCTATTCAATGTATAAATAGATTTTCTATAAATAGACACTGGCGGAAGATTCGGACATAAGTAGTTTAATTTCATTTAAATTTGGTATTTTTACTTTACGTGTGTTTTATGAATGCATTAAAGCTATAATAGTTATACACAAAAACGCTCGAGACGTATTTTCCCAAAGGAATATAAATCTAATTCGCTACTATTAAATATAACTTTTCGTTGTTTTTTTTATTTGGCACACATAGTATAAATGCTACGAAGAAATGAGACTGTTCGTTTATAAACCAAATCAACATATGCATCAGTTTTAAATATTCATGTTGGATATTCAATTTACATTCTTTACAAACATTTACAACATACGCCGAATATCTTTTTTAAAGTTATTTTTGTTTATACCAAAACGAACATTTGCAATTAAACACAATGCTTGTTAGGGGTTTTGCAGTTACGAAGATAATATGATGGCATACATGTGCATAAGATTACCAGATTATTTTGTTGAACGAAAACTTTAACATCTTTTGTATATCATTTTGACGTTTTCTTAAAAATATTAACTGGTTGACAAGAAACAAGAAACGTCTTTAAAAAAGACAATCGGCGTTGAAATTAATATTGAGATGTCAGTTTTTACGCGAAACATAATACAAGAGGGGCAAAATGATCGGTTACGTGACTTCTCGGACCCCAGCTGTTTTTGGTCCCCACTAAGGAACTTCTCGGACCCCAGCTGTTTTTGGTCCCCACTAAGGAACTTCTCGTACCCCAGCTGTTTTTGGTCCCCACTAAGGAACTTCTCGGACCCCAGCTGTTTTTGGTCCCCACTAAGGAACTTCTGGACCCCCAGCTGTTTTTGGTCCCCACTAAGGAACTTCTCGGACCCGAGCTGATTTTGGTCCCCACTAAGGAACTTCTCGGACTGTAGATTTGTCGGACAGCACAAGAAAACTTATCGGACCCAAAATTAATTTGAGATAAATTTTATAAATATGTGTACTGTGAATAAACCGATCATACCTTCCATGTTTTCACCGGTGATAAATGAATAACCTAAATACTAGTAATTTACATGAATTTGTTAGGCAAATTTAACAAATTAGCATTATCAGAAAATAATTGCGGGAATAAATGAAAATTATTATAGATCAGACGAGGTTACATAGTTATGTTAAATAATATACTATACGTATCATTAGTGTTGCAAATAGTGTATTCATGCTACTCAAATGAAGTAAAAGTAACTTGAACAACATGTCGACGTATTACGTATTTCACCACATCTATTTATAGAAAGATGTTAAATATTTTTAGAGATTGAATAACATCTACTGGAGAAGTTGGTAGAGATGTGCAATTATAAATAATCCTTAATAAAACGCAACCGCAATTCAAATATAAATTAACATGCACAGTAAGTTTACAAATATAAATTCCCCATTTATTGAAATTCTCGGGTTTATGATTCTCCAGACGCTAATTGATGAATGTATATACTAATGGAAAAAAAACGAATGGAAAAAAGCAAATGGACATGTTTTCATTTTGTATTTTAAACGTGTTGTAAGATTTTATATGGATGAACTTGGTATCAACACTTATGTTATAATTTGAATTAATCAATAATTATAATGCCCATATAATTGATGTAATTAAAACGCTAACATCATCCAAACCAAATTCATTCATATTTAAATCTAACAACATATACAAAATACGAAATGAAAACATGTCCAGTTTTTTTTCTATTAGTATATATTAGCACAGCTATACCGCGCGCTATTTTTAGTTGTTCACAGAACAACTATATGTATCGCTTCTTAAATCCGAAGGTTAAATTCACTATGATTTTAAGTCAGTTATTATTACGCGACAGTAAGAAGTGCTGATTGAATATCATGAACGTTTCCCAAATGCATCCATCGTTTTGATGGAGAATGTAATTTGAACATAATATGTTTAAAACAAACTAATACAAGATTCTGTATTTGATAAACACACATGCCCTCGGTTGGTGCTGGGTAGCCCATTTCTTAGTCCAAATAAGGTCAAGGTCAAGGTCAAATTGAGGTTGGGTGATATGGGTGGATTGGGAACGGTCAAAAGTAACAACTGTGTAAATATCCAAGTGTTGTAGTAAGCGGTGTTGGTACTAGACGAAACGGTAAAATCTAGGTAAACAAGAAATGGCACTTTTGAATTATTATAAGCCCAAATTAGGTCAAGGTCAAAATCAAAGTAAGGTTGGGTGATATGGGTCGATAGGGAATGGTCATAAGCAACAACTGTGTAAGTATCCAAGTGATGTAGTAAGCGGTGTTGGTGCTAGACGAAACGGTAAAATCTACATAACCTTGTCACGTACGGAAGGACGGACGAACTGAAGGACGAACAGGATGATCACTATATGCCTCCGGTAATTCACAGCTTTCAATGTAGGATCAAATTCTGAGACTAAAAATCGCGGAAGAAAGTAGTCCACTATGCAGCGTTCGAATTCATTGATAAATCGTTTCACGAGCCAAGCAGAATCATGGACACAGTATAATCCTAATATATTCATCTCGCTTATTGTCGATGCAAGTTAAGGTGTTTCTGTGTGGTGTTTAAAAATGTATAACTTTTCATTTTTCTCTGAATTATTTTATTACTTATTGTATTATTTACTTTGTCGTAATAATGCATGTAATAATAATAAAGAAAGAAATGGAATTCATAGTTTATCGGTAATTACGCAGTACAGGTACTAGCAATAGCGGTCGGTTACACTCCATTAGAAAATTACAGTGGAGTTGGGAACAGACGCTGTGGCCGATGGATAACGCGTTAGACTCTCACGCCGGCGGTCGGGGTTCGATCCCCATGAGAGGCAGGATTTTGTTTTCTCATTATTTTAACCAAATTTTTCGAAGAAAAATTTCGGTTATTAGATTGGAGTATGTCGTTGGACGGGCGGGCAGGATGGCGGCGTCAACCTTTCGTTTCGGCTCTCTAACTTGAGAAGGGAATGAGATATTTTAATTAAACATCATACACAGATACCTTATATCGAGACCTCGCTTGGGATTGCATATGGGGTGGGTGGGGTCAAGGTCAAGGTCACCGTTACTAAAAATAGAAAAAAAACAGTTTCCGCTCAATAACTTGGGGTGGGTGGGTGGGTGGGTGGGTGGGGTCAAGGTTACCGTTACTAAAATAGAAAAACAGTTACCGCTCAATAACATTAGAATCCATAAAGATATTTTAATGAAACTTCATGCTTAGATACCATTTATCGAGACCTCGCTTGGGATTGCATATAGGGCGGGTGGGGTCAAGGTCAATGTCACCGTTACTAAAAATAGAAAAAACGGTTTCTGCTCAATAACTTGAGAACGCATCGAGATATTTTAATGAAACTTCATACATATATACCTTATATCGAAGCCTTGCTTGAGGTTGCATATGGGGTGGGTGTGGTCAAGGTCAAGGTGACAGTTACTAAAAATAGAAAATGGCTTCTGCTTAATAACTTCAGAACGCATCAAGATATTTTACTGAAACTTCATACATAGATACCTTATATTGAGACCTCTCTTGGGGTTGCATATGGGCTGGGTGGGGTCAAGGTCAAGGTCACCATTACTAAAAATAGAAAAACGGTTTTCGCTCAACACATTTACAATGCATTGAGATATTTTAATGAAACTTCATACATATATACCTTATGTCGAGACCTCGTTTGGGATTGCATATGAGGTGGGTGGGGTCAAGGTTGCCGTTGCTAAAAACAGAAAAACTGTGTCCGCTCAATAACTTGATAACGCATTGAGATATTTTAATGAAACTTCATTCATTGATACCTTATATTGAGACCTCTCTTGGGATTGCATATGGGGTGGGTGGGGTCAATGTCAAGGTCACCGTTACTAAAAATAGAAACATGGTTTCCGCTCAATAACTTGAGAACGCATCGAGATACTTTAATGAAACTTCATACATAGATACCATATATCGAGACCTCTCTTGGGATTGCATATAGGGTGGGTGAGTCAAGGTCTCCATTACTAAAAATAGAAAAATGGCTTCCGCTCAATAATTTTAGAATGCATCAAGATATTTGAATGAAACTTCATACATAGATGCCTTGTATCTAGATCTCTCTTGGGATTGCATATGGGGTGGATGAGATCAAGGTCAAGGTAAATTTTACTAAAAATACAAAAAACGGTTTCTGCTCAATAATTTGAGAACGCATTGCGATATTTTTCAATATTGTGCTGACTTTTAAGCATTTCGTTCGAAAAATTAAGTTTTCGTGGAATTTTCACGTTTCTTGTTTATTTTATTTTTGTTTCACAGAATGTAAGCGTTTGCTACTCCAGATGCTTCATCAATTGAAAAAGAAGACCTTTCTCAAATATAATATTCTAGGAGTAACTTCCTTTAAGCATTTTAAAACATTACCAAACATTAGCGCACAACACCTTTTGCTAATACGGTTGAAAAGCTTGTAACACTGTTGTTGCATTCATAATAATGTTGAATATTTTTAATATTTAGCATAGTGTTTATTTTTAAGGTTTAAATTAAGATTTGGTTAACGCCATGGTTATTTCTCTTCGACAAATTAATATACTGTCTCCCACGGAGATTGCCCGGTAATAAAACTGATAGCCATCATTTTTCACTATATACCCGGTAGGTACATTTGGAGAATGCGTTGGTTATGAAAATTTAATGACAGAATGTCGGAATGCCATTAAAAGTAAGATAATTATGTGTGTAGCCCAAAGAAAGACCATGATATTGTACACCGGACAAAGAATTTGGCTCATCAGATTTCTTGCCCGACAATATTTTTCGTTTCTAATTGAAAGTTGTTTTTACAGGCCTTATATATATAATTCGTACATAGTATTGTTAGCTGCTGTATGTGGTTGTCTAGTTTTTACACCTGTTAACGTTTTAATTAGTGGCGAACGTTTTAAAATAGACCTCAATTCATTAGCTGCACATTTGACAACAGATACAATTCAAATCGGCATTATTGAGAGAAAAAAACTAATCTAACTACACAATTGCGATATATATTTTAGAATCTGGTTTTAGTACGTGGCAATATCTATTATAACGTCGCATTTTGAAGATTATAAATCGCCAAGCAATGTCTCTGTTCAAGTTATATTTATAATGTTGACACAAATACTATAGTAAAACACGGAATGTAATATTCAACTAAATGAAGTTTTACGAATATTTTCGTTTAATGTTTGACTTTTTTGAAAGAACGTATTATCTTGTATAACACGTCGTGTTTGCTGGTTCTGGCTTCTTAACCAGACTTTAAATACAATGACTTTTAATTTGTTCACATAAGAACACTGAACGATCTATTAGCGCAACTGTTATATTTTACCAATAAAACATGCATACGTTTATAACCATGGTATTTGTGACATATGATATGGCATTCCTCTCCAATTGCCCAGATTGTCCATGATAACGCGTCGGGGTTTTCATTTTAAGTTATTATATGGTCATTTAGGTGACTTCATACAATATTATTTTATTTACTTTTTCTAATATACATTTTTAATATTTGTATTTTCAATATATTTGCAAAACATTCTACAAAACACACCACAACGGGTCTTAAGTGCCTATTGTACTAAGTTATTTGGACGAGTCGATAAGATCCATCGGACGCTTTGATATTGAACAGTGCACTAACATTTTCAGCAACTGCTAGTACAAAGGAATGTTATGTCATTGAATTTTATTCTTGATTTCTAATATTAAAAACTGTAGACAGATTTTCGTTTAGACACAATCTCAATAAACCGTTCGAATCTGATCTGTTTAATTTAAACTTGTGTTGCTATTAACATTTGAATATAGTGACTTGTGCCTACTGTTACGCAACAGCGAACAACTGCAGCGCTTCAGCGCTTTGATTAGAATGATGCACCCGTTCTCTGGAGTGTGTTGAAACCAATGGAATAGACCATTTCATACCGATCTTCGCCGAATATCTATGGCTCCGAAACGTTTCAGAACACAATAATTCTCAGATATCGGTCAACCAATGGGATCATTGTAATTGCTATTTATATAGCGTGTCGCTGATGTAGGCTAAACTAAATAATTATTTCATTATGTGAATGAATATTTCATTCTGTTCATGGCATACAATGGGTAAAATTGTTCATAATCATGTTCAGTTCTAGAGTGTATGTCGAAGATCTGTTTATAACTTTATGTTAACCGCTTATGTAAACAATTATGAAAATGTTAATCCCCAAAAATATGCAACAGTCATTGGTAGACATCAAACCATTGTTGCAAGTTTGCATTCCGTAAAACTAGAAACTTTGCCCAATTCTATTGGCATTCAGTTTTCCCGCTGCATAAAATTATCGCAAGAAATCTAGGTCAAAAGTGATCTTAAACAGCTACGCTCGCAGTTAACCTCTGAAATATATCAATTTCGCTATAACCTTTCATTCCGCCGCAACAAAAAATGTATATGAACAATGCGCTGTGCTCGGAACAAATTGGCAGTTGAAAATTTGTAGACGCGTCAATGATTTCCCAAACTCATAAGCCACGCCCACGTGGTGGTGGAGGTGAACGACAAATTTGTTGCTGACTGACTATACTTTCCACCGTGTTTGCGTCCGTCCGATAGAAAACACGTTCCGTCTCTTACTCAAAAATTAAAAGAAACTCGTACAATTCAAAGTACATTGTAATTTCATCATAGGTATTTTGTGTCTGGTTTTTGGATTGTTTACTTATTATTTATATAATATGAGCAATCATTTTACCGTTGATTTTCATTTTTAGGACTGTATGTTGTAGAAATCATCAAAGACAGAAAATGTTGTGATATAGGACGGCCAACCGTCCACCGAAGACGCCTCTAGAAAGTGCATCCTCGTGACAAGCGTCATGAAGTACTTTAAGCGCAATATTTCCGAGTTTGTGAGATCCGCAAAACGAATCCCTGGTTTTAGAGATCTGTCCATGAACGACCAAGCAAGCCTTATAAGAGGTAAGACAATGTTAATTGAGCATTTTCCACAAGTTTGACAATTGATTGGACATCAGTCGAAGAAGTGTGATGATAAAAAGACTATGACTTTTTGTGTCACATAGACGCCGTGTAGTGGACTACATTTTCATTACACTGGGAGTAAATGTTCACCAGAAAGCACTCCTACTCTCCCAAAATGTGTAACCCACTTTGTTTAAACCTATTTAGTTAAGCTCGATTGCATCGAAAGCCTTAGGCTGACAGAGACACTATCAAGTCCGTTTCCTGGGAAGGACCAGTAATATGTGTCTTTGGAAAGATCTTGAGAACGATCCCTGATTTGGGTGATTTGTCACCTCTGCATCACATTTAGGTGCAAGAATCGAGTGCGACTCTATCTAAACTGGCACCGTTCCATCACATTTAGGCGCAAGAACCGAGTGCAACTCTATCTAAACTGGCACCGTTGCATCACATTCAGGCGCAAGAACCGAGTGCGACTCTATCAAACTGTCACCTTTACATCACATTCAGGCGCAAGAATTGAGTGCGACTCTTCTCTAAACTGCCATATTTGCATCACATTCAGACGCAAGAACCGAGTGCGAATTTATCTAATCTCTGTCACCTTTGCATCACATTCACGAGCAAGGATCGATTGCGAATCTATCTAAGCTGTCATCTTTGCATCACATTCAGGCGCAAGAATCGAGTGCTATTCTATCTAAATTGCCATCTTTGCATCACATTCAGACACAAGCATCGAGTGCGACTCTATCTAAACTGCAATGTTTGCATCGCATTTACGCGCAAGGATCGAGTGCGACTCTATCTAAACTGTCATCTTTGCATCACATTCAGGCGCAATGATCGAGAATTACTTTATCTAAACTGTCATCTTTGCATAACATTTTGGCGCAAAGATCGAGTGCGACTCTATCTAAAATGTCATCTTTGCATAACATTTAGGCGCAAGGATCGAGTGTGACTCGATCTAAACTGTCATCGTTGCATCACATTCAGGCGCAAGGATCGAGTGCGACCCTATCAAAACTGTCATCTTTGCATCACATTCAGGCGCAAGAATCGAGTGTGACTCTATCAGCGGGATCCTTATCGACCCGGATTCGATGATCACCGTCGCCGACGACGGAAACGTGTTCACCCCCGAGGACATATCGACTATTTTCTCCGTGGAATTCTGGAAGGACCACGCAGAAATGTCCCGCAAAATCGACAGTCTGCAGATGACGAAAGAGGAGGTCGCCATTTTGAAAGCGCTCACCGTCATATCACCAGGTAACTAATCGTGTGGTTCAATCAAACAGGTTCAATTTTTATTTATAGCTCGCACGAATCGACCAGGGCCGGTACAGTACATCACAGTTTAACGCTCCTTCCATTTGCTTCTGCTCATGCCAATCAACATGAAATACAACGTAACAGGGGAGATCACTGTGTCGAATTTGGTGTAGCAAATGTGTATTAAGCGAAAAACACAACAGTTTCTTGAGACTGTGACACAATCTGTCGAGGTCTGTGTTTGAACTGCGGCCCAGAATCTGACGATTTCAATATCTGTAACAAACCAAACACATTTTCTTTATAATTGATAGGTCTGTGTCTTTTAACAATAGCTGGACATAAGTTTTGTCATTTTTCATCCCCCAAATCGCTGTTTTTTCGAGACCATTTTGCCAATTTGTTCAACAACAAAATGCAACTTTTGTGCAAATACAATCACGTTTATTACTATCCGCCCAGCTTTGTAACTTACTTAATACTTGTTTGCAACAGGAAAAACTTGACGCCTAGATTTTTCAATAACTGATTTCTATTCGCTCTTTCAAATTTTCCTTCCAAATGGCCACAGGAGCTAGGAATGAGCCTGATTTGCGAATTTCAGCGTCAGCAACTCAATAATCAAGCTGGTTGCAACTAATAACATTTTTTAATTTTCTATAACCTAATTTTTATAAATCCATGATTCAAATCTTGCAAGAGTTACTGAAAAGTTCTCAGTAATAAATATTTTAAGAAATGTCTCACCTGTTAATTCGCACTTGTGGCTTGTTAGCCAATACATAAAATGAAATCAAGTGTATGACAATAAAAATAATGTAGATCTAACACAAAATTATTGGTATCACTTAAAAAATAATGTTCGGTAATGTTCGGTAATGACAAATATGTATTATATATTAACCGTAATAAATCTAAATATTTGGCGAATTCTTCGTCTTTGCTGACCGTTGCATACTTTCTGAGAAATCCAAAGTAGTAAACATACAAGAAAAGCTGCTGTGTTGCTTACAATACCAAGTGGACACGACTAGCACAAACTCTGCAGTAAGAATGGGGCAGTTGTTTGACCTTCTGACGTCGCTCAGGTCGATAACGGATGCAGGTACAAAGGAAATTAAGAAAATGTGTGTTGAGTTTCCAGCAATGACGAAATGAAGTATAACAGAAGAAGTTATGGACAATTGAGCCCCTTTTCTACCCACCGTTACCTAGATGCATCGCGTTGTCTTAGTGCTTACAATGAAGTTGTAAACCATATAACTACCGTATAACTATACCGACAAATAAACAACATCATTTCGGCAATTTCCGGTAATTCCGGAAAGCATTTCGGAAAAGTCCGGACTGGAAGTTTTTAATTCAATCTGCAAAATCCAGAGAAGCAGTACTAGCGTTAGGAATCTCCTATTTATCGGAAATGGGTTATTCTTACATGGCGAGAAATCGGAAATCAGCGAAAAATCAACGAGTATGTTTCGAAAACTGCTCGGCATTTTCGGTGATGCAGGACAAGAAGCTTGCGGGAAACCGATTGGTTCAGCATGATCCGGCCGCTGTTAATGAAAGGTGTTAATAAATCTGCGAAATACCATGAAGTGATGTGTTTCAGTCGGTTATCCTTTGTACAACACTCTGGACTAAAATTGTAACCGAAGCGGGTACAAAAGATAATAATTATTATTAAGAAAATGTTTGTTGAGTCCAGCATAACGAAAGGAAATAGAACAGAAGATGTTATAGACGACTGAGCTCTTTTGATGCCTACAATTACCTCGATTGCATGTGATTGCATGGTCTAATGCTTAAAAAAGTGAAGATGAAACTTTCTTGTCTTAAATGTACATGTATTTTGCTGTACACGTACACATATAAAATCAACCTGTCAATGTAAAAAATCAAGTTCTGAAAACATTAAATTTGGAGAAAAAATGACTTTTAGATGTTTTTACGAAAAATATTTTTTTTTAATTGTGTGTAACTAGTAATTTACACAGTTAAAATGCTGTGTTGAAGTAGGTTCCCAATATCAAGATGATATAAAACAGTTTTGCAAGTAGACATTTGATTTAGCTTGTACCACTGCCATGAATAAGTTGTGAAAGAAACATGTTTTTATCGACTTGTTGTTTCTTTCTTTCCTGCCTGGTTGGTAGGTTTCGAAAAATCATGGGGACGCTAAACATAGAATCAAATTTGTATGGCCTTATTTACTTTTCTTCCATTTTAAATCGAAGTACGGTAATTAACTTTATAGGGTTGTTTTTATTTATGTCACTATGTCTGTTTTAAGATCGTACATACCGTCTTTAATGTTGGTTGCACTTACAGGTAGCCGGAGTTGACGATCTCCCACCCATATTGACTGCGTATGCAACTGAAATATAATAATAATGTTGAAAATAGATGATGACTATTACGCAAACGTAATTGATATTTCTTGTGTAAATAAGATAAAGTTTATATGCTACAATATATCAATTACAAATTATAAATTCTACCTACTTGTGCCAAGCAATTTGACTTCCAATACAACCATCATTTCCAAAGTTAAATACAAGTATATCGTGATATTTAACGAACTTAAATGCTTTTATGAACATAAATAATTACCATAATTAATTAACATTGTTTGCGAGCTGTCGGCCAGTGCTCGTTTAAACCATAAACGGTAAGTCTGGATTAAAAAGGTTCCAATAGGCAGGGAAGACATACATATGATATATTCCTACACTCTGACAGCCTTAATCTGCCTTTGAAGCCAGATATCGCGGTAATCAACCGGGCAATTATAAGAGACTTCAAAGGCCCGACAGCGTTTAAACAAGACGGAAGACGGATTGATCTTTCAATGCACGCAACAGAAATTATCTAATGAAGTCACTGCCGTGGTCAGAGCAATACGGCCATTTATTTTCGGTCACCAGATAAGTGTACGACAAGTTAAACCCAAATTGGTTCCCGCTACGCCACCGGTGACAGTTTTTGTCAGCTTATGCCTATCAAACTGTTGACCAGACATCTCGCAGAACGCGAACTAGTTGCCAATGAGAGACCTACGTCATCCCGCTTATGAAGCCTCGTTCTGGATGTACCACGTGATAAGAATTAACATATTAATCTGGGAGAAGCGCAGCATAGCGGTTTTAAGCCGAGCTTTAGCGGTTTTTAGCGCTTTCTCCCTTCCCACAAACATTATTTTATCACGAGCAGAATACAGCAGGTATTCGACGTTTGGTTAAATATTAGATCAGAGCATATAAATAATTTGATTGTTTTCACAAATTTCGAAACAACAATATTTTGTAATAACATATGAGCACATACAGAGTCAGAAAATTGGTTTAACAGTAAACAAACAGTAGTTCCTGCAGCAAATCACGTGGAAAAGTTGCCGCGTTGATATGTTTTTTCTTCAATAAAAAAGTGAGACAAAAAGCAGCAGATGTTGCTACAATAACCAGAATGGTAGAATGGCAATTAACAAGATGCATAAATTGGCATAATTTTTAGTCCCTACCCATGCTTTTCTTCGTGTACAAATGGTTTAACGGCCTTGTCAGGTTGTGATCAATTTCCATACTGCGAATTAATTACCTTTGTAGATACCGTGTTAAAATGCCGCTTCCAATTTAAAACAAGACATTGTCAGAAACGCAGAAAATTAATTTTCTCAGAAAGTAAATGCCAACGCCGTTAAACTGACGGAAAAAGATACTGACTTGCTAAAAATTATTAAATAAAACACAATTATAAAACATAATCACAAACGAATAAACTGTTAAGAGTGTTATGTTTAGGGCACTAGGAAGAACATAGGTTTTCTCCATTATTGGGGCAGTACACATGCTACCTTCTGTTTATTCCATCCAAAACTACTTACAAATAAATCATTCTGACATACTGCTAAATAAATCATTATTTTACACACCTTTTAATTGCAAAAGGTCACGTGAGAAACCAAAACTGCCAAAGTTTGTTTTTGTTTCTGAATGAGCAGATCAGTGTGTATCCGGGAACCGTTGAGTGCATTACGATTTACGCTTTTACTAAGTGAGTTTAAGTTAAATGGAAATCACCTGTGGTTATGAAATCGTATATTGTGAGATGTCAAAATCGCGGCATGCTATCGGTATGAAGAGATATTGCCATAAACGCCGGTTTATTCACTCAGATAATATTGAAAACGGAACTGGGGTTAAATCAGGCGCTAATCCTTTATTTACTATCTTGTTACACTATGAATCGACGGTTTTAAGCAGACTGGAACATTTGAGGCAAATTTTGGTAATTAGTCAAACGCGTCTTTGAATTCGACGAAACCGTCTCTCAAATAAGTAAAACTGCACCATTATACGCGGACAATGGGCAGTTACTTTCCTTGGCATGTGAATTGTGTTTCTGAGCCTAACGTGTATAGTAAGGACGTGTAACATTCTGCGTAATTCTATACACTAATTAAGCGTAATGCAAACGAACACAGTTATTTGGTCATTTCTTCTAATGGACACAACGACCGGTTTGTATCTGCGTTTACTGAACTGTGTAATTAAAAGTTCATGAAAATACAGACGTAGAACGTATTTTGCCGTTTTATTACGAGATAAATAATTCAGCGTGCCTTTGAAGATACTTCCGATATTGAGCAACTAGAATTGAACAAAACAAACAAACACAAATATATACAATTATACGACTAAAATGCTTTTGAAATCACCAAAGGGAACACATACAAAAATGTCTATAACCAGATACCATAGTCGCCTGAAAAACGAATTGAAAACGTCCGGTTTTGTTCTAGACTGCCTCTGACGGTCAAAATTAATAAGAAATATATATAAATCTAAATTTGGTGATATTATGTACAATCAATACAACTGATTAAATCATGAATACAGGCAAAGCTGTAGAATCGTATGTTTATTTATAAAAAAACAGCGTTGTCTTGGTATATTTGTTTTCTTTCTTAAATCATGAGAGCCGTCAATAAACTGACTTCTTAGAATCGTAGACAGTTGCAGATTCGGTATTTCTGAACCAGAGGGTGAGTAATAGTACCGCATGATGTGATTTCGTAGTTTTTTATTACATGTGGTTCCGTTTCTGCATTTTTAGTGTTAACACAATTATTCATCTCAAATACTAGTATCTCAAGAAAGTCCCTTGTGCGCACATTTGTTAAAGTTTTGCTGTAAATCTGGCGCCCCCGGTTATTATTGAAATTGCATGTCTCAAAATAAAATATTAGGATGTTTTGTAAGGTAGGTTTAGATGAACGGGTATTTTATATTTACGTAATAGGTATTATCTCAAAGCCTGTGGAGGGATGGACTTGACTGACAACCACTGATGATATTCTAACATTAATGGAATAGTTGAATACAAATGCATGTTAAAACTGCTCCGGACAAATGTTTAAGTACATTTGTACTCTGTTGTGTTTCAACATAAAAGTATCATTATATACGGTAGCATCCTCGTTGTCTAATGTACACATTGAACTGATTCTCGTTATCTATATAACCATACTTTACCATTTGAATTGTGTCCTATTTTTATAGTTCGTTGGCATCTTTGTTAGTGTGACTATTCGCATAAGTCATACAACAATAAAATCTTATACACTGTATATATAAATATATCAATATCTTGTTGCTCATGAGTACCGCAGTGTATCTAAGTTTTGCCGAACTAACGTATTTCAGTCATCGTTATAATTTAGTTATATTTATTGAGTCATTAGTTTTGATACATTTATAGTATCGCCATTTCACTAGTTTTGTCCAAAATGCCATATCAAATACGGAAAAGTACTTTAAAACAGTAAAACAAAGACAAGGAAGAAACATGTCTTATATTATTAGTAATGCTGCGTTTTTTGTTTGCAATAATTTATCTTGCATGCGTATTAACAAGTGATATTTCCTTGAACAAAAACTAATATAACAAAGGATAGGCCTGCCATGATGCAGAATAAAACGTTAAAATTATAAATTGGGTAGACACTCACGATTGTAACATGCGTCTTGCGTCATTCCATTTAGGTGTGAAAAAGTAATAACGTTTCGATGGAATGCACATATTAAATTGTCCGCTTTTAGTGCATGTGTTATCTACACAAATCCACACTTCCACGCTTACATTTAGACAGCATTGGCATAGGAATTAACATGGATGCCGAAATTAGATTATTACATTATAAAGAGAATCTGATATAAAAGATAAAATAATTGTCCAAATGTCAAGAGACTGTCAAGAATCGAGCATTCGTTTGTAAATGATAAATTTGTTCAAGAAATCATTGGGTACACTTTAACTGAATGTTTTTGTCTGCGTAATTGCAGTGCGTTTATTTATGTTAATATTGATGTCATAGACGGATTTAGAGGGGGCTGAAGCGGCGTACAGCCCCCGTGAAATTGTCAAAAATATATTTTTAATAACTGAAAAATACTTTCTCATCGAAGAATGATACAAGTTTATCAGCTCTTTCTCATCGAAGAATAATATAAGTTTAGCAGATCTTTCTCATCGAAGGATAATATAAGTATATCAGCTTTCTTTGCGTGTTATGTTTCACTATCTCTGCCAAAAAGCTATACTATGTTATCGCGCATATTAACTGCCATTGGTTTGCAAAGGCGGTGATGCCAGCATCAGTTAGTTACGCATGTTGTAAAGTGTTTCTATGTCTAATAGCGTGTGATGTTTTCTGAGTTGCGCGCGTTGTTATGCAGGCATTGGTGGACACTTGCCTCAAACGAAGTGTATTTTTAATTTATATTTATTGTGATTTTTATCAAAATAGCGGAATATGGAATTTAATAATTTTAGTTAAGGAGACTAGTATATTGGATTAACCAATAAAATGAGACAAACTATACCCCTAGAAAGTGTTTTTGTGTTCATGCCAAATGGGATGTTCATTTATTTCCAATAATAATGCAACAGCAATAAATTCACAACGTCAACGTCAACACGTGGGCTGCAAATGATTGTATTCTAAATCTAAAGCTGGTATTCCATAGACGCGTCAGCGCGTTACGTCTGCGTGTTGCGCTTTACGTCTGCGATTCCGTCAAGACGTTGCTACTATTCCATTGATGCGTTTATCATCCGTCAACCATTGCGTTTTTCTTTACAATTTTTTTCAGACTATCATTGTGAAAATGACTTCTTTAGACGAGTTGTCGCAACTTTTGTTAATGGCTTAATATAATTGAAATTATACCTGCTCTTCCCGGCGTGTTGAGGGATTTGGCAATTTGCTTCCAGATGTTTGAATTTATGGTGTTGTCCCTATATTCTTTTAATTTCATATCGTACAAAATGGGGTATTTACGAACTAATTCAATTAATTTTTCGCTAATATCAGTATTACTTAGCTGCCCCTTCATTGTTAACGCGCTCCGATGACCTCCGTTTGCGTTTAAACAAACGCGCACTGCTCGTTTTCGGGCGCATGCGATTTTATGGTAGTATGGAATAGCGCACTATACATATCGTTTGGTGCGTTTTTATCAGAGACGTAACACGGAGACGCAAGACGGAGACGGAACAAGTTGACCCGTCTATGGAATACCAGCTGGGTCCGATCTGCAAAAACAGGAATGCGGAAGCGGGGTGCTTTCTCACAGTGGTGTAGACGATTAGAAAACAAAAAGAGTCAAACTTAGGCACATACAGCGAATTATCATAATCTTGAGATCTATACTAACTCAATAATTACGTTACGGAAAGCGTGACTAAAGTTTAGTCGACGGGTTTATACCCTCTGATGACCTGTGGAGGGTATAAGGAATACGGCAGGGAGACCGTTTAACACAAAGATTTATTATATGCTTGAAAATGTACTTCCGGATAATATACCACAGCGTAGCATAGTTCTTTTCACATAAACCTGAATTAATTATATGAAACTCACTACAGATAACATCCAATCTTCTGTCCAAACATGGAACCAATACGTTAGTTTAAACTCCAGCTTTCTGTTACATTGCAACACTTGCAACACCAATGTATGACTTCTGAATTGACCAACACATGCACGGAACATGGAAAGAAAGTTTTTTTCTACCCTGTACCACACTTTACACATATGTATGCAACGTCCTGGTGTGATTATAAACATTCACTGTAAGTCAAGAAAATTCTATCCGATCAGTTAAATACATTCTGATATGTAAGGCGAATTGCCTGTACAAAGGTACAAAGGTAAACAGTAGGTCAACAACATATATACAGTAAATCATGCAAATGCTCCCAATGTACTTGAATGTGGTACTGTTGTTGGAAATGTTTGTTTTTCGGATATATAGCATAAGAAATAATACATATACTATCAATGGATGAAACATTTTTCAAAGATGAATACCATACGTAAATATGTACCTGACATTCTATAATGTATAAATTTTTACTAAAATATAAAATTGAGCCTAAACAATTTTAAAAAAGGACGCTATCAGAGACAAGTACAACCATTGGGGGATTGAGCAATACCCGCCCGCACTAAACGGTCCTTATCTGCGATGATTGGCCGGGTGTGTGACGTGCTTAATGATCAATAAATATATAAATGTACCCAGCAATTGTCTTTTTAGGACAAAACATGCGGAATCGAATAAGACGGTTTTTTTCATTAATGTTACGGTATAAGCTATCAATTTATATTTCATATATCGGTTAAATATAAAAAGGCGATTTTTTACTATCAGGAGCAATACATTAACAGTGTTATGTACATTGTACTTTGATACCATACAATAATACCTGAAGAGATACAAAATGACATTTGGTGTGCTTGTTCTGCTGTTGGTTTCCAGCCAAGTTTGTTTTGTCAGTACACAGAACTGCAAGACGAAGGAAAATATGAATCACGAATTCGCAGTAAACTGTGACTTCATTAAACTGTCGTTAATCCCGTCGGTGGCAAGTTTTGGCTTAAGTTCTGTTAAGTATTTCTCCATAACTGGCGACGCCAACAACTTGAACGACATTCCGATGATACGCAAGGACGATTTCCACGGAGCCTCCGACGTCACGAGTTTGGTGATATCGTGGAGTCAAGTCCGGTCCCTCGAGGATGAAGCATTCGCGGCAATGCCTGAACTGAAAACGTTGGTTCTTGCTGACAACGAACTACATAATCTGACCACCGATGCCTTCTCTGGTATACAAAGTTTGAGGGCAATTGATCTGTCGGGAAATAAAAATTGTAAGCTTGACAAGTCTATCTTTAACCATATTCCAAATATCGCCGTTTTAAATCTGGGAGACATGAACCTCCAAACTTTACGATCTGATTTCTTCGACAGTCTGACGGTTCTACGTGTACTCAAACTATATTCCAACAATATCAAGACAGTGCCAGAGAATCTAATTATAAATCTCCAAGCCTTAGAGTCGCTGGATCTGACTGCAAATCAACTGCGCGCCATTCCTGTAGAGTGGAAACCGAAGTTCCAAACGTTGAGACGAATCCATCTCGCTGAAAACCCACTGCAGTGTAATTGCCTGTTGTCATGGTTACGGGAATTACCGAATCAGAGCGCACTTGATTTGAACTCGGTTGTTTGTAACGGCCCACAGAAGTTGCGTTACGCATCCCTTGTGAATGTACCTGATAAAGGCTTTGTCTGCATTCCTCCAAAGGTGTTGCACTGCGAAAAGACTACCTATAGCATTGACATCAATCTGATACTTTCAATCGTCTGCGAGTATGACGGTGATCTTGTACCGGAAATCAAGTGGACGAGGCCGGATGGACTCGAGTACAATGGGCGAAACACGTCGGAAGGAGTGTACCATGTCGCTGAAAACGGAACTCTGATTGTGGACGATGTAACAATGGCGGATAACGGTTTGTGGAAGGTAATGGCTTATAACAAAACGACGTCCGATGAAATGTCGATAAATGTTACAGTTAGAAACGCAACAATTGCAGAGCTGCCAAATATTCAATCAATATCACCATACGCCATGCCAAAGTCCAGTGTCGTACCAGGGACAAAGGCAAAGGGCTCCACAAAATCTGATGAAGCAACAACAGAAACGGAGAGGAGTAATATAAACTGGATATTGCTTGTGGCAGTCGCGTCTGCAGCGGCTACAGTGGTTGGAGTGATTTGCTCGGTTATTATGTGTTACAAGACAAAACCCAATCCAACTGGAAGGAATCAAGTTAGACCATGTGAGCGGGGCATTTAATAGTTATACTACTTGTATTTAGTAGATATTTCGAAAACATTGTTTTTTGTTTAGGCAAACATCCCTCTAAACTGTTTAGAATCCAAACCAACAGTGACAAGAGCTCATTAGCCTTGATGTATTATGTGAATCCAGATAGTATTCCTGTTGGCTTTGACGTATAACTGTATAGTTTACTGTGTTACCTACTGTACTTACATATATTCATCGTACGAAGTAACATTAACAATGCCATACCTTTGTAATAAATGTTCGGAACCATGTCCCTGGAAATTACATTTATATTGCCATACCATTTGTGTTAATTTTCAGAACCATATCTCGCAAAATTACAATTACTGCGACCTATCCAAATCCAAGTGGTCCTAAGAAATCCATGTTTTGCTAAAGTGTATTGTTGCCTAACTTTACAGTCACTCTGAACATGGCACATATGTTCCCAAATATTGCTAGAAATAATAATTTGACACAATGCTTAATTGTTCCGTACATGTCTTAATGACAGTTAATATCAAGAGGTTAATACACGAGTTAGGTGACCGTTTCTTCGGTATCTGCCCGCCTGAAACGTTATTTGTATACCTTAATAGTATATATTTAATAATGTTTTCAGCATGCCTTTCATATTCACGGATATTGAAAATATTCTCAAGAAGTTTCTCATAAAAGAAATGCTATATAAACTATAAAAGTGATATATTACTTTTCTTAAACATATTGGTTTTTTTAATATTGTTTATGAAAGTTTGTTTGATAGAATTCACATTGAATCTAATAAATGTACATATACATACTTGTTATGTGTAGTGGTTCAAAATGTTACCACTTCTACTGATCTTTTGATATATCGATTTCTTCAATAAACGCGTGCAATACATCATTAGAAATGATGAGGAAAAACAATACAGAATTAGTGTCGCTATACACGTACCAAGTAACTAATACTTATAACGTATAAGCTCTAAACTTCATCCTGTGCATTGTATATCCTCTAACCAGCAGGAAACCCCAAATCAATCCAGAAACGAAATAATAATTATGACGGAACAGTGCAAAAATGCCACTTGAGCGGCTAACAGTGCACTTGTATGAATGTCTAATTTTGGGGCTATTGGAATGTCTGTTCTATTCGTCGTATGTTATGGATCTGACAGCTATTTGACTTAATTCCGAAAATGAGAAAGAAACCATGATAAACTTTACTATTCATAGTCACAGACTCTAAAATAAAAAAGCAAGTGGAAAGGGACGAAAATTTAAGTTTATGAATTTTAAGTTCTGGAAACTTCTGTACCGATTCAGTCGCCTGGGGACAGGTGTTTAGCAAATACCAAATGGCATTTAATATCGTAGTAGTATGCTTTAAAGGCCTATGAAGGAGGAGTATTAAAGGAAGAATGTCATCATAAAGTAATTTACGAATACAACTTGCTGTGAAATTTACATTCAAAGACAACTAGTTCTGGCTTTGAATATTCAGGCATGTAAGATCAAGGCCATTATTATGTACATGTATATCGATGTTATTATAACGCTCGTATCATGTGCCAAACAATAACAACATTTTACTAGTAATGCAGATAAAAAAAAATTCCCTGAACAATGCAATATTTTACATTTGAAATATGGTACATATTATGTTAATTCTTTACCAGGTTAAAACCATTTTAAACACAATAAACGCCAAATGAACCAGATAAAGATTGAATGAATTTTATGATTTTTAGTAAGTTACTTAAACTTACCTAAGTTTTCACTAAGGATCATTGTGGATATAGGTTTAGGACAATTATTGTGTCTACAAGATACAACATTTCTTCTGTTGAAAAGCCATTCACACATATATCGGTGCGTTCGAAACTATAATATAAGTTTACCATAAAGCAAAATATAAGATTTGCAAGATAAGACCCGTGGTAAGAATAAAATGAACATATCTACAATCCCAGTCTTACTAATCTTGAATGGTTCATCCAGTCGTCGAACTCTGTAATTAACTGTGAGCCTAATTGATAAAATATCACAAAACATGTAACCGAACCTGGGATGCACCTGTCCGTGCAGTCAAGAGCTTTCATTGTGTCATCAAAAAGGGTCTCAAAGGGGCAAAAATCTGAAATTAAGATATAAATACTGGCATATAATAAGGTTAAACAGGGTATATATAATGGAAAAAGAATGTTCGCATTCTGAGATAATCAAAGCGCTGACAGTGTAGAAAGACTGTTGGCGACAAAGAAACTAAAAGCATGTGAATTATGAGTGCATTTTTGCTAAAAGGAAACATTTGTTTGAATGAAGTTCAATTTCCCACCTTTACACTTTATATGTTGGCTTCTTATTCAATAGTATACGCCATCATAATGAAAACTTATTTGTAAGTAACGAAAAAATATTTTGTTCGAGCTAATTATCTTATGCAAACGAAATTATATTCATGCCAGTTCACAAGTCAATCTGCAAGGGCAGATGAAGCGTAGTAGTTAGGCGCACCGATTGTTAGTGCTTCGTAGCCAAAGATCTATAAATAAACATGTTTATTTTTAGATCTTTGTTCGTAGCCTACTGAGTCAAATATATCATACGATGCAAGCACTCTGGGTACACTGGCGATTCTAAAAATAAATCGCCTCTGGTACATCATGCGACATTTTGGACTACTTTCAATCACATGATCATCAAAAATGGCTGCACCCATAAGCTTCAGTATTGACATTTTGATCAACAAATGCACACGAAAATGTTGAACATTATTGGGAATTATTATAAATAAAGTGATCGGAGTTAATAAATACCCAAATAACAGTACGTTAAATAATATGTGATGCCATCCGGCTGTGGAATATTGTTATATTCAGCTCAATTTGAAGCCAACAGGAATTTGGAATATGCTGAGTTATCTTCAGCATCATTTCTGTGGAACACTGAAACATACATACTACTAGTGTTTCATAGTTATGGTACTTTTGACATAATTCACTCACCACCTTGATCGGAATGTAACTAGTCGACAGGTAGAGATGTTTCAAGTTGTGTCCAGAATGTGTAACTGTTATTTTGCTTTCTTTTTCTTAAATGTAGGCTACAGTACCAAATTTTGCTTTTGTCAAATATACTGATTGACGAATCTGTAATATTAAAGTTGAATCCACACTTATTTATCAACTGTCCTCCACATTTTAAATGTAAAATAAACCTGCCATTACGGTTTGAAAATGTGTATTAAAAATTAGCTCATAATTATATAATATGACTTAAATATTTGGATTTGCTTAATAATATGAACAACACTCTTCTGAAAATATATATCAAATGTATTATAAGAAAGCCTCTCACTTTAAAACTATAATGGACACCCAGTCTTGGATAGGGATTTCAATTGATTCCGAATCCTGCTTTTCGATGCAAGCAAATTGCAATTTTCTCTTTTTTGACTCAAGCAAATAATGTGCCTTGCATCATTTTGATCCACTTGTTTTCAATAAGCCAACTTCAAATGCACTAGAAAATAATATTTTGTATAATACTGATATTTTTTTCAATTCGAAAAAAAAATAAAAAAACAACTTTAGAACGCAAGAAGATACTGACAAAATATCTACCATAAAATCAATAAAATCATTTATCCCCACTCAATGACCATGAATTCAACTGACAATAATTATGTCAATCCAGTTTGGGAATTTATTTAAACATCATACCACAAAACAAAAGAATCACAGTACTTCATTTTGTTTATAAGCATTGCACATATAAATGCATATAAAAATATAGTTAAATAACCAGATGAGTACAGATTGTGATATTTCATATTTTGTGTAAATGTCTCATTCATGTTTCATTTAAGAAGAAAATTGTTATTAAATGGTTATAATTTGTTAAAAACTATTACAACAAATAACGTGATCTACTTCATAACCATTTCATTACACTATATAGATGCATAATGCTTCCTTCAAAGTTCATCATTGCAGATACATCACTAAATACAGTATAACTGGTAATCTTGATAATAAAGGCATACTTCATGCGTTTCTACTGGCTAGATATCACTGAGTACTATAAGACTTGTTCACATGTTTTCGCATCTTTTGATGTTTGCCATTCAATGTCTTAACTTGACAGATTTAAGCATCGAAACTAAAAAGCTTAACAAGAAAAGTTTAAGGGAAAAAAAGACAATAATTGGTCCCACCGGGGTTCGAACCCGGTACCTGCTAAAGGGCTATCGCCTTAACCTCTCGGCCGTTCCTACGAACATATTTCATTTTGCATTCTTAACCTTATGTAAGTGTTCCACGTGATGTCAACGGTTTCAACGAAAACAACATAAACACTCCAAATTATTCCATCGTTTAGCGTTACAAACGCTTTATAATTGTATCAATTTCAACTGATGATTACTCATAAAGGAAACGGTTTTTACAGTATATTTCTAGGTCCGTAGTGTTATTTTGCTCTCTTGTATACACTGTTCTTTTATTTTTGGAATCGGTGACAAAAAGTTGAAACATTGTCAATTTGTCATTCTGTGAACAGGTCCCTTTAAGGAAATGTCCTGTTTACTTGCTTGTAGAAATAATGCTATGTTTCTGATTTCATTAATTCCAAAATGTAGCTGCTGGATGTGTCCATACATTTAACATTGTCATATTGTGTCACAGTTGAGGCTCATAAAAATATATGTATTTCTTTCACATCACTTTTCAAGTTTGTAAATGATTATGTGTTTTGAAAATATTCTAATTTCCCTCTATCGCATTTGTTATAATGACGGTTACATCAACATTATGTATAAATATATAAAAATAAATATTTTTAATATTATAATATACATTTTACATGGTAAATATATCGATGCATTATTCAACGCTATATAAATGTATAACCAGTTATAAAATATATGTGTTTCAAGTACATCATTAAGGTATTGCATGTTCAGGACACAGAGGCTGAAAACAGCTTAAAATAGTCACAGTACATGAAGGTAAATTCAACCTATGAAACAACTGATATAATAATAATAATAATAAAATTAATAATAATAATAATAGAAATACTATTGAAATGCATACATTTAATTATTGTATACAAATTAACGAACTGGATATACTGCAGAATATCATAATACTTTATGATAATAACATTAACAACATAAAATTTATAAAGTACATTAAAATACAAAAGTCAATTAATAAACCATGTCCTTTTACCTGACAAATAAGGCCTTTTCCTAAGCCAGTAGTAAAACGCAAAGTAGTAAAACGCAATGTCAGAACGTATTGTGTAGATATTTTTATTATCTTTATTTGATTCTTCCTCAAAACCTTGTTTTGACAGTGTAATTTAACTTACAATCTGTTTCACTAGTAAGTCTAGTTTCGCTTTCAGTTTGGACAGTTGGTAAACACTAGAATCCGTTTCGATATCAGATTAAAATGTATTGAAATTATGTTTGCAAAGTAAGCCCTTTGGATAATAGGTCAAGATGCATATAAAATGTACATCCACTTTCCTTCTTTTATCATCGTTTCGACATAGAATCTGGTGTTATTTTAACGCGCGTCGTTTATAGCCTTATAACACAGGCGGATCACGCGTTGGGTGTATCAAGCCAATATGGCTCCATGATAGATATGAGATCTATCTTACGGAGCATTCCGGAGATAGTCGATGTATCACGATTGACGATGCAAGCTCTCGACTGTCCATAGTACAGTTTAAAATTAATAAATTGCAGTAAAGTGTTGTCAAAATATTCACAAAGAGAATTGGTAGCAAGAAAAAAACACTTTTGCAACGAGTCAAAAATAACCGATGTAGCGCATTAATTTGGTTGTCTTATTCCAGGACACTGGGTTACATACAAATAAATATTTCGGTTACCTACAAATAAATAGCAAAAGTAGTGGTGTCATTAGTTTTAAGAATTTTTTTTAATAAATTGACATTTTTACAAAATGCAATTCTAATAAATCATATGATATACACAGTATAATACATATTACCTACATTATCTTAAATAATTAAAATGTAAGAAAATGGGTGTGAAATTTTGCTGTTTTGAAGAAGGATCCTTTCCGGTTTCGATTTACTGACTAATAGCCTTTTAAGAAAAGAAGTAGTTTTCCGCGATACCTGTTTTGGAAATTACCCTCTCAAAAGACCGTTTGCTTCCGCCAACAGTCTAAACATATATTTATAATATGAGTATTGTGTGTTTGGCCCTTTTCATGTATACACTTTGACTTGAGAATTGTGAGTACTTTGTATAACCATAGTTTACACACAGTTCCTTACCAAGCAAGATAGCCGAGTTGGTTACTGTGATTTCTTCGTATGGCTCCTAGGTCGTGAGTTCGATATACGCTTGGGGTTTTATTTTTCAGACTTTTGTGCTAATTTGTTTTTATCAAACATTACATTTCGTGTTATATTATTTACTATTTATTTATTGCCGTCTTAGCATAGCGCATTTCTGTCATATACAGCCAAACTTCGTTGTATCGAAGTCGTCGGGAGTTCACAAATGACTTCGATATATCCGAAGTTCGACATATCCGAATATAAACTTCTTAGAAGTAAATATAGTCCAAACGTTAAAAAAATAGTTATATAAAATAGCGATCTTAAATATTCCTATAATGAACCTAAAAGTAGTAATCAAATATTTTATTAAAGTTACCACATACTCTTAAAATTTGAGAAATGTGGTGTTAAGATGTTTGCAATGTGTGATAAACTTAGATCTTTGCACGGTCTTAGAGATAACCGTATTTATGTTAGATCTATATAAAAAAAAAAAGAAGGATGAAAGTCGAGAAGTATTTTCCACTGCGACATATCCAGAATTTCGACTTAAATGAGTTCGAGATAACAAATTTCAGTGTAATATCATTTATAGTGCAATATGAAGCCAATTGTTCGTTGACATAGTCCCGTTAAACACATACATTTAATTGTTGTTATCGCTTGAATTTCAGGATGACGCTCGCGCATCACTTCTGTCCGAATTATGTGTTTTGTTTATGATATGTTTTAACTGTTCAGCTTGCTATATAGGACAATAAACAATAGAGATATTAAGTTGGTGACTGAAAATATACAACGTGATGGCATCGCCGTCAGTTTCGGTACAAAACCGCTCACAACAATCAGCTCCAATCATTTTACTTGCTCCTTTTTTTATAGGTGTATCTTTGTTTTCCTTTAGCCGTTGTCAGCTGTTATGTTGTTAGCTAGATTCGCATTATATTCAAAATTATTCTGAATAATCCGGCTTGCGTGATTGATTCCACGTATATTTGTGTCCTCTACCACATTACAAAGTTGTGAAATTTAATCGGTATATCCTAATATCAAATATTGGCTAATGCACTCCAATGCTGATATGAAACAACAATGGCATTAACCAAAATTTTAAAGACATTAGATTGCTGTAACATTTGAACCACACTGTGTTTCCTTGTTGCACAAAATTTTTACCATTGAGTAATCAAATTAAAATTATATTGAATACCATCTTCTCTTTTATCAGTTTTTATGCGGATTGCACTGCACTGAGAATTATATTTATTCACGTTTACCTTTATATTAAATAATTCTAGACCAAGTGTGAGACTTGGCGAGCGTTTAAATATGTTTAAATGCCTTAACTGACTATTCCAAGACGGGGACTGAAGTATATATATGTTTGTATGTGTATTATGTGTTGCATAGACAACTGACCGATTGACGAGATTTGTTTGCGAAAGCGTTAAGTAATTCAGAAAGTTTGGACTTCATTGTTTGACGGAGTTGTCTTGTAAAACATTCATCTTCTGTAAGCGGTGTCTGTCGGAGAAGGCGTGGTTATAAATCCAATAGTGATCCGTCAATTGGTCACACTCAATTGATAAAGGACCATACCATTACTTCTTTAATACAACTTTATCTACTGCTGATCCAGATGGAGTTTTGAAATATTTTACTTTTATATATTGTGCAATCTCATTATTACTTATTCGTATTTTAGATAGATGTCGAATGACCTTTATTTACAGCGTACATTAACTGTTTCACGACTCCATTACACTGACTAAATTATGAGTATACTTTTCTTTTAAAACACGTATACATCATATCAGAAAATAACGCAACATTTTCAAATTTTAAGTCCATGTTCTTTAATTGTGTGTGCCCTGCTATGATGGCATAGAACTGCCATAATTTAACCACTTAAGGTTCGCGAAAATATTCGTGTTAACTACTTAGCGTTCGCGAACAGATTCGTGTTACCACTTATTTATTATGATATTTATCTGGATATTAAGATAGCGATTGCGATTATTTTTCTGAAAGATAGTTTATTATTATACTAAATGGCCTTTAAGTGCCCATAACTGACATTAGATTCATTTTCTTGGGTCGTGAGGTCTTCCGAATTATCTTACTAACACAAATATTATCATGAAAATTATCTTACAACGCAAATCTCATCTAGTTAATATTCGCGATACCACTTAATTTTCATGTATCGCAAATGTATTCGCATACCAGTTCGTGTTGCCAGTTATCTAACACGAATATTATTATGATAATTATCTTACAACGCAAATCTTAACACGCTAGTATTCGCGATACCACTTAATTTTCATGTATCGCAAATGTAGTCGCAAACCAGTTCGTGTTGCCAGTTATCTAAAACGAATATTATTATGATAATTAACTAACAACGCCAATCTTTACACGTTAATATTCGCGATACCACTTAATTTGTGCGCGAGGTTTTCCGCATTAACTTACTAAAACGAATATTGTCATGATAATTATCTGACAACGCGAATCTTAACTAGATAATATTCGTGTTACCACTTAATTCAGCGCGAGGTCTTCCGCATTATCTTACTAACGCCAATATTATCACGATAATTATCTTACAACGCAAATGTTAACACGTAAATATTCGTGATACCACTTAATTTTCATGTATCGCAAATGTATTCGCAAACCAATTCGTCTTACCAGATATCTGACACGAATATTATCATGATAATTTTCTTACAACGCAAATCGTATCTAGTTAATATTCGCGATACCACTTAATTTTCATGTATCGCAAATGTATTCGCAAACCAATTCGTGTTGCCAGTTATCTAACACGAATATTATCGTGATACTTATCTAACTAGTTAATATTTGTGATACCACATAAGTTTTTATTTACTGAAATTCGAATGTCAGTTTTGGGCAGTTTCAGGCCTGTTTTTAATTGAGCAAATAAATATCTTACGTTGAAAAAATTCGCAAACGTTGTTAAGATATAGGATAAATAACACAAAACTTAAGTGGTAACACGACAATTTTCGCGAACCTTAGTAGTTATCGTTAGGCGGTTCTATGCCGCCATATCCTGCACATTGTTAATATTCACTTCATAATTCAATGCCATTCATTAACATATTTCTCTTATCAAACTTCAGCGACGTACTTCTGTTTTCTGAGTTGTGTATGTACGAAAGTTCCAACTGAAGAACCAGAAGCCGACTCAAGAAAAAAACTGTTGTTGACACGAGTTGATCTTTTCAACATTAGCACACGTGAGTTTAAAGGAAAAAAGAAATTTATCTTTGTCACACATCATATCCGCTCCAAGAAAGATATGAGTTGACACAGTTCATTCTTTTACTGTAAATAAAGCTGGCATATATATTTTTGACACTTTTGAAATATACTATCACAATCGGAAATTAATTTTACCAAGACCATCGCTTCAATATGTGGGGTCAAATTATGTATTTAGGTAAGAACGCGAATTGTATGGTTAAATTTTTCCTGCATCACAAAAAAATCGACTTTCGCAATCGACGGCAAATTGCTTGAAAAAGAAATATGAAATACTGAATTGCATAATTTACACGTATCTACCAAACGTTTTTATCACATCAAATTAGATAAAAATAATATTTGTGTCGTTTCAATGCATTGAATTGCACAAAAAGGCGCGTTTTGCAGCGTTATACGTATAACATCCCATTCGCAGATCATTTACGCTTGCAGATGGAAAAGGAAAACGTCATTGCAACAGTAATCGTACTCACGTTTTAAAATAAATTCGTTTGAAAACAAATAATTTGACAGTAATTGTGTTTAATAAAAATTTAAATTGCAATGGCTATAACGAAGAATGTTGGCGGTATGCACAGTGTTGCAATACCGCTTTTAGTAAACATATTAACTGTAACATGGAACTTCTGAAATTGATGATTTTCATTGCAGGGTAGCGGTCTGGGTCGTCGGAAAATTGTATGAAAATGAAAAAAAATTGAACTGTGCGCATAAACATATGAATGACAAAGAATATGCCGCTATTCCGGAGATAGTTTTAGTTTCTCGATGATTTAAATGTAGGAACTTTAATATCATTAATTATTAATGCATTTAATACACGATAATGAAACATTGAACACTATTGGCTCATTATTATACACATTCATTTGTTTCATATTTTATTATGATTTTCAACGTTAAGGTTTTTAAACTAATGATACGATATTATTTATATCAAATGTGTCCTATACGCAAACCTATCGAAGGTACTGGGTGCTGACGCTAGGAAGTCAGTATAAAGGAGAGCAAACTTTCTATATGGGAGTTTCTTAACAAGCTAGCCATTAGCTGCCTTCCAAAGCCCCGCCCCAACATATCTTTATCAGCGGTGATTGGCATCCATAGCTGCATTCCAAAGCCCCGCCCCAACATATCTTTATCAGCGGTGATTGGCATCCATAGCTGCCTTCCAAAGCCCCGCCCCAACATATCTTTATCAGCGGTGATTGGCATCCAATGTGACGGGTTTATTATCAACATCTACTTATAAAAGTTTAGCCAAACATTCCCTCTTTAATTAACAAAACGTGTGTGAATACATAAAGACGTTACATACGAAGACATTGGATAATAATTAAATCGCATGCGAGAATTAAACATAAACTAGACAGTTATTTTTATAACACGCATAGTAAACACGAGCATACAGTTTTACATTGCCTTTTTATTTACATTAAAATAATACTAAACGTAAATAAAAATGACATTCGTTGTGTTACTAGTTCTGTTGATGTGTCAACAGGTTTGCATAGTGAGTTCGCAGGCATGTAAGACGTCAAGGGTAAATATGAATAAAGAATACGCAGTGAATTGCGATGGCCTTAATTTAACGTCAATTCCGAATGTGAACAGTTTTGGGATAACTCCTGTCAAGTTTTTCTCCATAACTGGCGACGCCAACATATTAAACAACTTCCCGACAATACGAAAAAACCATTTCCAAGGAGCCTCCGTTGTGACCACTTTGGAGATATCGTGGAGTCAAGTCAGGACTCTCGAGGATGAAGCATTCGCGGAAATGCCTAATCTGACATCATTGGCACTCGCTAACAATGAGCTACAGAGTCTGACCGCCGCTACCTTTTCTGGCATATCATATTTAAGGAGACTGGATCTTTCTGGGAACAAACATTGTACGTTTGACGCGTCTATGTTTACCCACATTCCCAACATCACTGTACTAATCATGGGAGACATGAGCCTTCAAACGCTAAAAGAAGATTTCTTTGACAGTCTGACGTTTCTACAGGTACTCAGACTTTATTCCAACAATATCAAGACAGTGCCAGAGAAGCTAATTGTAAATCTCCAAGCCTTAGAGTCTCTGGACCTTACTGCAAATGAACTGCGAGCCATTCCTGTTGAGTGGAAACCGAAGTTCCAAATGATGAGCCAAGTCCATCTTGCTGAAAACCCACTGCAGTGTAATTGCCTGTTGTCGTGGCTACGCGAAATGCCTGGTCACTTCGTTCACAGCGCACTTGATTCGAGTTCAATTGTTTGCAACGGTCCAAAGAAATTGCGTTACGCGTCCTTTGTGACTGTACCTGACAAAGACTTTGTCTGCATTCCTCCAAAGGTGTTGCGCTGCGAACAGACGACATATACCATTGACATCAATCTGAGACTGTCAATCGTCTGCGAGTATGACGGCGATCCTGTACCGGAAATCAAGTGGACCAGGCCGGATGGACATGTTTACGATGGACGAAACACATCGGAAAGCGCGTATGAAGTGACCCAGAATGGAACTCTGATAGTGGACGGGGTAACTATGAATGACTACGGCGTGTGGAAAGTAATGGCTTACAACCAAACTGCGTCTGATGAAATGTCGATAATTGTTCACGTTATCACAACCACAACTTCGACATCAACAACAACAACTACGACTACAACCCCAAAACCAACAACGACAAAACTGACAACACCAACAACAAAATCGCAAACAGCAAAGCCACAAACAACCAAATCAGTTTCGTCCTCCGCAGTTCCCCAATCCACTTCTGTAGCACAGTTGAAGACAACGCAAAAACAAACAATACCGGTCGTTACGGATGCCACGAAACCTGTTGAAGCAAAGACTGAGAAAAACAAGGACAATCTGAACTGGATATTGCTGGCGGCGGCAGCTGCGGCAGGAGGCACGATAGTTGGGGTGATCTGCTCCATCATCATGTGTTGCAAGAAGAAACACGAAGCCAGCGAAAGGAATCAAGTTGAGCCTTTTGAACTGGACATTTACTAGAGCAATATGGTTAGTTTCTTTTGAAGAACGTATGAAGAGTAACTTTAACACTTTAATCTTTTGTACGATTTTGATGACGTAGCAGAATGCACTAGAATCCTTCTTGTAGATCACATACGACTCCTATGTGTCGTCCGTGCGTTGTGAAAAAAACAATATCAAATTTCCTATGCGTGTGAGCCAGCGAAATACAAGTTTAGCCCTTTTTTGTTATATTCTGTGGAAGTATTTTATCCTTAAAAGATTGAATATAATACAAGTAAAGTGTTAATTATGAATAAACAAATGCAAACTTTAATGTGATATGTATTCGCTCAAAAAAGTAGCAAATGGTTGGGTCAAAGGAACAATTCGTTCGATGACTGCTGCAAAAACGGTAAAAATTAGAACATGACTTTACAAGAATGTGCGTGATGTCAGGTAAAAGTTCTATCGCCTATTGCCGATATATACGGTTATCCGGATAGTTTCCGGATATTACATACGAATATCCGATTACCAATTCTGGTATCCATTGACGTCCCTAGTTAAAACAGTTTTGGTAGTTGTTATTCAACTGAGGGAACATTGCTGTTTCGGATATGAATTATTTAATATTGTTATATACTTTGTCGATAATAAATGGACACAAAATGCGAACAAATTGTACAGTAAGAAGCACATTGAAAAATTTGAACATTTTGTTTTTCCTCCACTGCTTATTAAAAATTGTTTGTGTAACTTTTGCAGACGCTTTGTTATTTTATCTAATGTTAGCTTTATATTTATTTGTAGTTTTTATTTATGTATTGTATTTTTATTTTGTTTGTTTGAATTAAATTTGAACTTTACGGCAAATGTTATCCAGTTTTACGCAAAGCTAATCAGGTCGCACTACAAGCTGGCTTTGTCAATGAAAACGTTTTTGCTTATGCTCGAAAGATAAATTTTCTTTGGATTATCGGAAAAATGGCAATTAGGTCATCTGTTAATTCCACATTACATAATGTACCTCAATCTGTTCATGACATGATTGTTTAAATCAGATACATTATATTGCCTTCACGAAAAAAGACAGTGATGTAAGAACAGGTCTCCGGTCTCCTTTTGAATTGAAATTTAAACGTAGTGGCGATTTTCACTTTATTTTTTGGATATTGTTATATACATCATTTCTTGAAAAGCAAGTAATGGTATATATGACCGGTTTCAAATATAATACAAAATGCGATGTTTGTTTGAACAAATCCCTCAATATAATAATGACAATGTAAGTTTCCTTAATTATATTACATTATTTGTTCGGTATAATATTCGGACTTTTTAAGATTTAATTTAGCTAGCAGCCTTTCAAAACTATTGTAAGATGGGGTTTCAATTACATTTCTTTTTTTCTCTCATTAGTTTCAGTAAGCAAAAGACTACTCTGCAAAACTCTTACCTTAAAACCAATTAGTCGTGACCTTATCGCGGTATTTCTCGACCGCTTCTTTCGCGAGTAATGCATTAATCTCGTTTAATTCCTAATGAATATTTGCACAGAGTTTCAGTTTCTATAAATGTGTATTTGCTCTTTTCGCTGCCTAATACTCAAGGATTGCGCTGAAAGATTGCCTAAAGAAACATATTTATAGGTGTTGATAAAAGCATCGAAATGCTGTTGGAACACAGATATTCTATCATTATTTTCATTAGAATCTCACACATTTTATCCGAGCTTTAAGAAAGTAGCAAAACGTGTAGTCCATAAACTGTTATGATTACTGAATCAGCGCATTTAAAAACCGAGTTTGAGCCTTTGAGGTCAGTAAACTGAATGGATCTATAAGCAAATTGAGCGAAAAGGGGCAAACAAATAAACATACTAAAATGTTGTACACATTAAAAGAATAATTACCTTGCAGATCTACATTTATATTTGTATAAAGCTGGTCTTATTGGTCATTAAGTTGGTTTCAATGTTAACGTCTGCAGTTGTGTTAAATAACACTATGTAAACACAATTATGTTTGTTTTTTTATTAAGTTTCGTATTGGTTTCATGAGTACTAGGCAAATCTCCCAACGCACATTTATATTTGACCATAACAAACCTTATTCATATACATATGAGACGTGTCGCGGGAAAACCGGGCTTAATGCAAGTGCGTAAAGTGTCGTCCCGGATCACCGTGTGCAGTCCGCACAGGCTGATCCGTGACGGCACTTTCCGCTTTTGTGGTATTTTATGTTTCGATGTAGTCTCTTCTAATCATAAATCCACTTTAGGCGGAAAAGTGCCGCCCCGGATCAGACTGTGCGGACTGCACAGGTTGATCTGGGACGACACTTTACGCACATGCAGTAAGCCTGTTTTTTCCACGACATGCCTCATATACAAATTAGTTTTTCAAACATTACTGTCAGTTATCTAATCTTTTTTAACGAAATAATTATTGGTAAAATTGATCGGTCAGCTAAGGTCATTTTGACTCATTTGTTGTTTCCGCTTCAATGAAACATAATGACAGTATTTCTAGTATGTGCGTTAGGATTTTTTTTTATTAAAAAAAATAGCTTTTTGCCACAGAGCATGTCTTTTTTGTTTTACGCCTAACAATCAGGAAATCACAACTGCTTAATTGACATTTATTTGAACGAGTGGCATTAATTGATGTCACATTACACGAGTATAAGGAAGAGTTAAACACCACTATGAATTTATACTTTGAATTATGTTGTGTTATACTGTTGTTATAATTTATGTGTTGTATAAAAGGTTAAATATTTAGCCGTTTTTATTGTTAACTTTGTTTGTTGAACTTTAGCACGCATATTATGATGATGATGATGATTATTAGTATTATTATGTTATTTTAAAGATAAAACTGCAGTGCTACGTTACTTTGAAGGTTGAGATATATATAACAACAGTGTACTATGATTGGCATGTGTACTTGTAAAGATAAAACTGCAGTTTGTATTGTAGTAAAAAATGTACATTTTGTTATTCATAATAGCGCATAAAATTATAATCGTGTTTATTAAAGACCACTGCACGATAGTGCTATTTCATGTTAGCTACATTCCTGTTACCATTCTGTTCTCATATATATTAAAACATTAATTTTAGCCAAGTCTCATGGTTCATCTACAAATCCATATGAATGGTCGTAAATTTCATTATATATTTCATTATATATCGTTTGTATTTGTTTAGGTAATATTTATCACTATGAGTCTTATAACACATAGAGGTTTTGCAGTTTTCCCCTAGGTAATGTTAATGCTATATGACTATACACGAATCCCAACGAAGTGTCCGAGTCACTGAGCGTGTTCTGGCTTTAATTACTATAATCATACATCTGAATTATCACTTTTTATGTTTTCTTCATTCTATACGTTTAATTGGATAATATACTATAAACTGACTTAAAACGATTGTACGGTTCTACTGCATGCCAGGTATGTGTATATTTTTGACAATATTAATATAAAAATAATTTAATATAAAACAAATCGTATTCGATAGCATACATATATACATGTATGTCATTTTTAGCTAAATGTTGTTCGTTATTAAAAAATATATGCCTTTCTGTCTATTTCGTTATGAGCCATATGAATTTAAAGATGAAATATTGACACATATCGATGATATGTTTTTGCCTGAAATATATTTAATTTGTGTGTGCCTTATTCACTTAGCAATTCATATAGCAGCAAACCGATTTGTGAAACTCTGAAGTACTTGTAATCTTATTAATATATTATTGTAAAAAAAATCCTCTAAAATAAGTTGAAGATGTCAATGAAAAAATACTTACTTAGTAACGTTACTAACATTTATTTTCTTTTGTATTATTTGTTTTAGATGTGTTCTCATATTTTCTGTTGTGCGGTTCCATTTAAAGAATATCGTATATGCATTTTTTATTAATTTAAACAATTCTAGACCAGTATTGCTACACTTTACAACACTTATTCTTGCAGTGTTTGTATATTTTATTTACCGATAAAACTGCATTTTCTAGTTATTTAAGTCATGCGTAATATATATCTGGCTATACAAATATAATAAATAAAATATTCTACACGCAGTGTGATGCAATTGGTTTAATACTCTAACCTCACAAATAACGTTTTATTTAGGCAATGCAGACTTTGTTAACAAATATTAGCAGAACAACTAAATAAGGTTACTTTGTCTATTGAAAATACCATGTTTAAAATTTTTGAAACTAAAAGCCTGATTTTACTTCTTATTTTATTTTAAACTGATAAAATACAATACAATACAATCAATGTTCATATTACATGTACTTCATAACCGAGTTTTCACCAGTATGTTTTAAATTTGCAAAGTCAGGTATATTAATTATGTTGTTGTTGAAGGTGGCAGAATGTTTTATTCTGCAATAATCAGGTGTTAATTGTCAGGTATAGATATTGGCATAGATATTTCAGTATTAACCTTGTGATTTTGTGACTTGTTCATAAACAGTGCTATCTACTAATGTGTAACCTGTCTTAATTAAAATGTATATTTTCGAAAGGTGACAGATTTTGGTAATCTGTGGCATCGTCAGTTTATGCTGTTAATCATATGTTATCGAAGTTTTCTTGTTAATTTATTGACGTTTCGAAATATATCTTCTATCATGAACATGTGTTTAATGTCGTTTTTCCTTAAAGCTGGCACGTAACATATACATGAGAATCAGAACACCAGATGTTTCGTAAGCATCTATTCGTACAAGCACGTATAATACATACAGTTGTTACACAAACATGTTAAAGTATTTATCATATTTAATGACGACCCTCTCTCGGGTAAATGTAAACAATGACTTCATTTTTAGTGATATTTTCAAGTCTTCATATCAATATGTGGGATATTATCATGATTCTTTGCGGATAAGATAAGATAGGCATGCAGTTGTGCTTTTTGGAAAGCTGACGCACGGAAGGAAAGACTCCCTGCCCATATCGATGTCTGTTACAATACTGAACTTTCGTCATTGTCTAATAAACGAAAGATTACCAGTTACTTGGCTTTCCGGTTTCCGCACAAAAAATCTCCATTGTATGTGACAGTCACAAAGCAGATGTCGGTCAATAATGTTTCAATTCTCAACAGGCTTATTTTCATTTCCATCCGTGTGCGCGAAGTTGAGAATTTTTTTTAGGCTTCTTTTGACTGAGTAATGAATGATTTCACTGATAACTTCCATGGGTCAACATTAGATCAACATAATAATAAAATAAGACCTAGTTTTTGATTTCACATGACCCAGATTCGAATTCGGCCGAGATATCATTAGGACAAATGTTTCAACCAAGTTTCATGAACATTGGGCAAAAAATGTGACTTCTAGTGTGTTATCAAGCTAGTGACCTAGTTTTTGACCCCAGATTCGAGCTCGGTCGAGATATCATTAAGACAAATGTTCTGACAAAGTTTCATGAAGATTGGGGCCACCAAGCTTGTGGCTATAATTTGTATATCATATTTCAAGGTACATTGCGTTTATACTTGAAAAAAAAAGACGCCGTCACTGTTATCATTCTCGGACAAAACAGAAGCATCAATTATAAACAATTTAAGTATTAAATTCTGTTTGCGTTCCTTATTTCTAAATGTCGTAAAAACTATGGTGTAATTCGACCAACTACTTGGTCATATATTGAAAGATTTTAAATATAAGCATTCAGAAAAAAGATATGTATTTTTAAAAAATATATACAGAGTATATATTTGTTTTTGAAATTTAACGAAAAAACATTGAAGTATTATACACCAAAAACCAACAGTATGGTAGTACATTCTAGAATGTTAACAAGCTTTTTCTTCAATTTGACCTAGTGACCTAGTTTTTGATTCCACATGACCCAGATTCGAACTCGGCCGAGATATTATTGGGACAAATGTTTTAACCAAGTTTCATGAAGATTGGGCAAAAAATGTGACTTCTAGAGTGTTAACAAGCTTTTTCTTCAATTTGACCTAGTGACCTAGTTTTTGACCCCAGATTCGAACTCGGTCGAGATATCATTAAGACAAATGTTCTGACAAAGTTTCATGAAGACTGGGCAAAAAAAATTTGACTTCTAGAGGAGTGTTAACAAGCTTTTTCTTCAATTTGACCTAGTGACCTAGTTTTTGACCCCACATGACCCAGATTCGAATTCGGCCGAGATATCATTGGGACAAATGTTCTGACCAAGTTGCATGAAGATTGGGCAAAAATGTGACTTCTACAGTGTTAACAAGCTTTTTCTTCAATTTAACCAAGTGACCTAGTTTTTAACCCCACATGACCCAGATTCGAACTCGGTCGAGATATCATTGGGACAAATGTTCTGACCAAGTTTCATGAAGATTGGGCAAAATATGTGATTTCGAGAGTGTTAACAAGCTTTTTCTTCAATTTTACCTAGTGACCTAGATTTTGACTCTACATGACCCAGATTCGAAATCGGCCGATAAATCATTGGGATAAATGTTCTGACCAAGTTTCATGAAGATTGGGCAAAACATGTGACTTATAGAGTGTTAACAAGCTTTTTCTTCAATTTGATCTAGTGACCTAGTTTTTCACCGCACTTGACCCAGATTTAAATTGGATTGAGAAATCATTGAGTCAAATGTTCTTACCAAGTTTCATAAAGATTGGGTAAAGAATGTGACTTCTAGAGTGTTAACAAGCTTTTTCTTCAATTTTACCTAGTGATCTAGTTTTTGATCCCACATGACCCAGATTCAAACTCGGCCGAGATATCATTGGGACAAATGTTCTGACCAAGTTTCATGAAGATTGGGCAAAAAATGTGACTTCTAGAGTGTTCACAAGCTTTATGAAGTTTTCAATATAGCCCTATAAGGAAAACTGCCCCGCCCCCTGGCGGCCATTTTTTTCAACGGAGGGCAACCATTTTCGAACTCGGTTGAGATATCATAAGAACAAATGTTCAGCGCAAGTTCTAAGAAGATTGGGCAAAAAAGGTGCCTTCTAGAGTGTTAACAAGCTTTTTCTTCAATTTGACCTAGTGACCTAATTTTAGACCCAACATGACCCAGATTGGAACTCAACGGAGATATCATTGAGTCAAATGTTCTGACCAAATTTCATGAAGATTGGCCAATAAATGTGGCCTCTAGAGTGTTAACGAGGTAAATGTTGACGACGCACGACGCACGACGGACGACGAACGACGGACAAAAGGCGATCACAAAAGTTCACCATGAGCACGTCGTGCTAAAAATATACCGGTATTATTTTCAATACCAACAAAGTATTGCAACGGAAAATGTTAACAGACTAGTCATGAAAGGTGCGTGTGCAAATAAAGAAATGTGCTGACGGGTTTTATGTATTCAAAAGTGAATTGTTTCTATAAAAAATTGTGACATGTGGATTTCCCTCTAGCCAAATTACATATGATGTCTATATATAGAAAGTTGTTATCGGAAAGAATTAATGTTAATTCCAATGAATTTAACACTTTTTATTTTCTTATTTTTAAGGAATTACAAGATAAAATGCCCCTTTGCCCTCGTTCATACAATGTATAAGAATAACGTGTGCATTTACAGCTTCTCTTGTATCGGTGCTCATTCTCATTTTGAGAAACTAGATCATTTCAACGCGCATATAGTTTACAGTAACCGCTTTTTGCACTAAGTCCTCGATTCCAATACAATCGGCATTGCAAATACAGACCTCGGATATGCCGTCAGTATGTTTAAAGACTTTCGTCCTTGATACTGCCATATACATGGTTGACGCAAACGAATAAATATGCATCATTTAAAAAATGTGAAGTTACTGTATTTCTATACTATTTCATTTTTATTGTATTGTTTATTTTATGAGCGCCCAGAAGGTCTATATCCTCATTATGCACAAATTACATTACAATTATTCACACAAGATTCTGTGTTTGATAAACACACATGCCCCCGGTTGGTGCTGGGTAGCCCATTTCTGAGTCCAAATTACGTCAAGGTCAAGGTCAAAGTGAGGTTGGGTGATATGGGTGAATTGGGAACGGTCATAAGTAACAAATGTGTAAATATCTAAGTGTTGTAGTAAGCGGTGTTGGTGGTAGACGAAACGGTAAAATCTAGTTAACCAAGAAATGGCATTTTTGAATTATTTTAAGTCCAAATTAGGTCAAGGTCAAGGTCAAAGTAAGGTTGGGTGATATGGGTGGATAGGGAATGGTCGTAAGCAACAACTGTGTAAGTATCAAAGTGTTGTAGTAAGCGGTGTTGGTGCTAGACGAAACGGTAAAATCTTCTTAACCTTGTCACGTACGGAAGGACGGAAAGACGGACGGAAGGACCGACAGGACGATCACTATATGCCTCCTGCATCAAGATGCCGGGGGCATAAAAACAAACTAGATCTAATAATCTAATGCAGACATCTATTTGTAGTTACCAACAATAGGTAAAAACGTTTGCTAAAAAGTAGAAAGCAGATAAATAATTATATGAAATGAATGCTACAGGTGCAGAAAACAAACATTGCAAAGAACTACACAGTGATTTATCATTGAAAAAATTGATGCATACACTGAGGTGTTAAATATCATGGGTCTTGCAAGTGTATGTGAGTCAAGATATGTCTATGTGGAATGTACGAAATGGCACAGTGTTTGTGATTTACGACTATCTCCGATAGAAAATGCTGAATTCAATGGAACACCTGAGCTAGGCAAGAAAATTAGTGCGATAAAAATAGTCCGTACGCGGTGCTGGCGTAAGCTTTCGATTTTGATAGATATCCAATTAAAGGACGAATTTACTTAACATTTGAACGCGATCAGCGCTTACAATGGCCGTTCGATAGGTATATAGACCCGTACAGTATCCGTGACAATATGATACACAATGGGGGTCGGTGTATCAATGGAAGCCGGCAAATCCTCGGATTGAAGACGCTAGATAACGGAATCCCCATCAGCAATGGGGAAACAAATACCGTTTTCAGCGTGGTATTTACTACGTTTAGGATTCTTTTCATAGTCTACGTTCCCGCTAAATTTATTCTCATGGCATATCACGATTTTTTTCCTTTACATTTCAATGGGGAACCATGTATGGAAATTGTAATGACACTGGAATTTAAAAGACTATTGTCACATTTTCTACTATTGAAACAAGCATGCGATGATGATGGATGTGCAGTCGGCAAGTTCCTTTAATGTAACACATGCTGAATTTGTAAGACGGCACTTACCATATATCTTTGTAGACTATTGTTGTCTATTGGTACGCATGCATTGCGTGTACATTATCTTCTTTAATCAACATTCTTAATCAAGCTTGTGGCTATAATTTGTATATCATATTTCAAGGTACATTGCGTTTATACTTTTTAAAAAAGACGCCGTCACTGTTATCATTCTTGGACAAAACAGAAGCATCAATTATAAACAATTTAAGTATTAAATTCTGTTTGCGTTCCTTATTTCTAAATGTCATAAAAACTATGGTGTAATTCGACCAACTATTTTGTTATATATTGAAAGATTTTAAATATAAGCATTTAGAAAAAAAGATATGTATTTTTCAAAAATATATACAGAGTATATTTTTTATACGCCGTACTTGTTTTTGAAATTTAACGAAAAAACATTGAAGTATTATACACCAAAAAGCAACAGTATGCTAGTACATAATACACAGCATAATTATGCAATTACATTGTGTGTGTGAGATATACTTAAAATGAATTTAAAAAAAAACATTTGAGGCGTTTCGTGTGAAAACCGGGCTTAATGCATGTGCGTAAAGTGTCGTCCCGGATTAGCCTGTGCAGTCCGCACAAGCTGATCCGGCACGGCACTTTCCGCTTTTATGTTTTTGTTTCTGTTTCAAAGAATTATCTTTTAATCATAAATCCACTGTAGGCGGAAAGTGCCGTCCCTGATCAGCCTGTGCGGACTGCAGAGGCTGATCCGAGACGACACTTTACGCACATGCATTAAGCCCGGGTTTCCCACGACACGCCTCATTTGTGTTCAGATATATCATAATGATAAATATATACTGGTATAAAATGGTTAGTAATTTGAACATTTTTGGCAATACAGGTATACACAAAATTATTTAAATATAACCACATCGTTTTGCTGATAACTTGCTCTCACGAATATAAAACAAAATACAGTTTAATGCAATATCTGTTGGAAAAACAAAATGAAAAAAAAAATGTTATGTTTTGATGTTATGGTCTTTATCTCAGTTGGCGTAAGATGCATTTGCAAAAATATCCACATGCAGGAATTACATCATCGGGTTGTTCCACGGGCATCGTAAGCATGATAAGTAGCTATGTTGTACTGGAATATTGTTGGCGACACGCATTAGAGCGGCGTCCATATGCAATGACACTTACGGTTTTACCGGAAGCACATGGAAGGATCGTTCAATATTTTATATACAAGTATACAAAACATGCACAAAGTCGATAAATCAAGTGTTGTCTTGAAGTATTTCCTATAAGATAATTTCGTCCCCTTAATGCAAAAAGGTAACATCTAACATTTTTGTTAACAATGAGGTTTTGGCTTATTTCATTATATTTTTATGTGGTCTTCATCTTGTAAAACTAGTATAACTGTACTTTAGTCAAGTCCAAAGACATAAAGTAAAACATAAAGGTACCAAGTGAAAATCTTCAACTTTCTGCCTGCAAAAAGCAACAGAGTTTATGCAAACAGGTGCTATATGAATCAAAGCACCTTTTTGCACAAACACTGTAGGATAACATTTTTAAAATGTTAGGCAATAAGGAACCATATGACACCTGGTACCTTTTTGCATTTATAATTCAATTGCAGTTTTAATTGTTAAGTATATATATAAGAATGTTTACTTGGAACCTTTTGTATTGTAATAAATACACAATCCAGATGCATGGTTGTAGAAGTATCAAATACCAAATTATTTGCCAGTTGTTTCTGGCAATCAAAGATGATAAACTGAGAGAGCGTTAACACCATTAGGTGTGGTTAATTACGTTTATATCAATTTGGGAAAGAAAGCAAACTGCATGTGATATATTCATAATGGCTTCACCTGAAAATGTAAGTAGAATTATTTTTCTTTTAATTTTGGAACATTTTCGACCTAATTCTAATTATAATTTATATCGATGCATTAATAACTTTCAAATATCAAATCCGCTGACATATATTTATAATAAAAAAAAACACTAGTTATTTTAATATCATGGAAGTAAATGGTCCTCTGTACGATTTAGAAACATTTAACTTTTAACATTTATTTTATTGGCAAATTAATCAGTATGTGTTACCATTTTGTTTGCAGAATGAAGAATCAACATGGTCTGGTGAGGACTTCTTCAACACACGCAAGACGAACTTAATAATCAATATAAGGGAGAAGACACCACTGATTCAGAGCATAATTTACTGGCTGATATAAGAACAAGAGTGCCATTGACACAAAGATACTCCCGTCAAAAAAGCTTTCTGGGGGTAAAGATTCAACGACTAAAGAGAAACAATTCAAAAACTAGTAGGGTAGAGTCATGGTATCTGTGCATCTAAATCATCTCTAAAGCCTCTCCCTGTTTGGCAAGTTGAGGTATCAAAATTATTCCGTATATATTCTTAAATCCATTATTAAGACGACAAAATAAAAATCAATCCATGCTGGACAAAGATATGCTCCGGATGGTGTTATGGATTGATTTCTTATATTTGACCTTTGACCTTCAATTGTGACCTTAGACCTAGAGACCTGGTTCTTGCGCGTGACACGTCGTCTTACCATGTTTGTCACTTCTACCAAGTTATTTGAAAATCCATCCATGTTGGACAAAGATATGCTCCAAACAAGGTGTTAAGGATTGATTTCTTATATCTGACCTTGAATTGTGACCTTGGACCTTGAGACCTGGTTCTTGCGTGTGACATGCCGCCTTACCATACTTTTCACTGTTGACAAGTTATTTGAAAATCCTTCCATGCTGGACAAAGATGTGCATCCGGACAAAGTGTTAATAATGGATTCTTAAATTTGACATTTGACATTAAATTGTGATCTTGACTTTGGACCTATGGACCTGGTTGTTGCGCGCGACACACCGCCTCGCCATGCTTGTCACTTCTGCAAAGTTATTTGAAAATCCTTCTATTCTGGACAAAGATATGCTCCGGACAAAGTGTTAAGGATTGATTTATTAAATTTGACCGTTGACCTTGAATAATTACCTTGACCTTGTACATAGGAACCTGGTTCTTGCGCGCGACACTATCTGACCATGTTTGTCACTTCTCCCAAGTTATTTGAAAATCCATCAATGCTGGACAAAGATATGCTTCTTAAATTTGACCTTTCATCTTGAATGGTGACTTTTACCTTACCTTAGGGACCTGGTTCTTGCGCGCAACACTCCGTCTCACCGTGCTTGTCGTTTCTGCCAATTTATTTGAAAATCCATCCATCCTGGACAAAGATATGCTCCGGACAAGGTGTTCGGAATTGATATGTTAAATTTGAACTTTGGCCTTGAATTGTGACCTTGACCTTGGACTTAGGGACCTGGTTCTTGTGCGCAATACTCCGTCTCACCCTGCTTGTCGTTTCTGCCAAGTTATTTGAAAATCCATCCATGCTGTACAAAGTTATGCCCAGGACAAAGTGTTAAGGATTGATTTCTCAAATTTGACCTTTGACCTTGAATTGTGACCTTGACCTTGGACCTAGGGATCTGGTTCTTGCGCGCGACATTCCTTCCCATCATGCTTGTCAATTCTGCCAAGTTATTTGAAAATCCATGGATGCCGGACAAAGTTATCCTCCGGACAAAGTTATCCCGCCGCCCACCCGACCGCCAGGAGCGTTCCCATAATACGTCTCGTTTTTCAAACGGGCGTATAAACACCTAAAAAGGACCTGTATAAAGAAAGTTTATATAAGTGGCAATGAAGCTGATTATGATGACAGTGTAGATGATAAGGATTATGTTCCTGGAAAAGACCAAGTAACCCATAGGCTAGTTTATTTTGATGAAGGTGCTCTTTCACTTCAGTAAAGTGTGTGTTACTCTATAGTTAAAAATACGTGCCATTCTGTGCCAAAACTGGTGCAAATATTATAGACGCATTTCATAGTGATATTAATTTGTTAAAGACAAGTGTTCAATGGATCTTAGATATAGCAGACACTGTCCCACTGGCAGTTGCAAACACTACAGAAAGCACTGTAAGAATTTATTCAAGTTCGGTGTCAACACCAGTCATTGAGATAAAACTTGAGTAATAAACGAACAACTGGTGTGCACGTACACTATGATGACTTTAGGGGACAAACAAGTTGACAATGGGCAGGCACATTTGCATGTGTAATGTTGTGCAAATTGAATATTTAAGTGTTGTGTATATTTATTGTCTGTTGACAACCATGGCTCTCTTGATTCAATATGACACTAAATATTATTGTGTAAATGTACCTCTTTATGGGTAAAAACATGAGAGAATGTCTTGCTCATCTTTGACTCTTTTATGCAAAAAGGGTCTGTGTTTCATATGGTACTCTGTTGTAGCATCTGTTCATGAATCTGCTATGCTAGACGCAAAAAAGGTCAGCGCAAAAAGGTATCGTATTGTCCTATATGGTACCCTATTATAGCATCTGTTAATGAATCTGCTATGCTAGTCGCAAAAAGGTATCGTATTGTCCTATATGGTACCTTTTTGCATGCTAATCTCACAATTTTGCGTCATGCAAAAAGGAACCATGATGCTTAATTAACTAATTAAGATTAATCAGTGAATACAATTTAGTGAATACATTCTGACAATACACATTGGACCTATGCCCACTCACATGTACAGAGAGAATTCTGTAGATTGAAAACCTGATCTGATAATATGCTTAGAATCTTTAAATGGGATTTTCTCAAAATTATGAAAATGTCACATATGATACCTTTTTGCATTAAGGGGACGTTTTATAAACTACGAATCAAGTATTGCAATATGTAGTAACACGAAAAATCATGCAAATAGTTGCCGCTGTCAAATTTGAAGGTCTTTAGCTAATTTTGAGTTGTACATTGTTACTGGTCTCTAACTAAGTTTGTTACTATTTTATTAAACACTCTCACATAATCAAATGTCGGGTGTGTGTATAAAACTAAAGTGCGCTTAGGTCAAACAAGTTGTTGCAATGAAACTTTACTGTTAACGTTTTTAACGTTCATTCCGTGCAATTTAATAATGTAGTCGCTTTAAACTTTTCTTGTATTATATGTGCAATACTTTTAACGTGATCAATGGGAAACCTCTGTGTAAACAAGATTATCATAATTTATAATTGGTAGTAATAGACTAAAATGCGATTCTGTCTTAATCGTCTTTTGGTTACGTATGGCCACATATAGCGTTATATTTGTAAAAAGATCTACACAGCATAAATTTGCTTTCTTCGAAAAACACGGATCAACATATTGATTAAGCGAGGTAACTCTGCACTACAATAGCAAAACAGGTCCGGTGGATTTAGTTCCCTTGTATACAAAATATGTACAGCTACAACACGCGGAAAAAAGCAATTACAGAACGCTGTTTCTCATACATAATTTTTGTAGCACATAATGTTCGAGCAACGATGTTTTGATACATATTAGTAACAGTATTATCAGAACCTCCAGTGTAAAGCCTCTGTCAAGACCACAGGCATATGACGTGCTATGATATTTATTAGTAACAACATCATTTGTAATAACAATTTGACATTTCATAAAATACGAAGATTATAACATATATAAACTTTGTTACACATGTTTTTGCAATTTGTATATTCTTCAATTAGAAATAATGCACACGGTGTTAATTTCAAGCGTATTTTAATACAAACTCTGAAAACAATAGTTCAATAAAAGTACAAATTGTGGTACCTGTTTTAACATTAAAACAGATACCACATGCTACCACAAAATCGCGTGCCTGACACCTGAAGAGGGCCCAAGTCCTCTCGCATACCAATTAAATTTGATATCCAAAATAAATTGGGATTTAGCATGTGTGTTTACCATCTTGGACACGCTTGAAGAAGGTCAACACAACGGTCCAACAAAGGTCCAATTAAAGCTGAAAAATCAACATCATTTTCGTTTCCAGGCAACTGCATTTCTATAAAAGCCCGCCCTCTTGAGGGCTTGTAAACCGGCAGTTACGCCCGGGTGTCACAAGGCGTGTCAACTGGATTACCCTTTGACCTATGGCCACAGGCTATCATGTTTCGGGGGATTTTGATGGTACGAGGTTTAGATTAATTTAATCGTCTTTTATCATAGAACTAATGCCTTGTATTTATTTAGTACGGACGTTTCGAAAATAATCACGGTTTCGCCAAGTCGTTGAATTTTAGAGTCCTCTATCTTTTAATGTACTATCTTTTAATGTAGAGTGAGAAATTATCACGTCATTGTAGACGACCGGATAGACAAAAAGAAGATAGGGAGGGAGTGAGGGATTAGGAAGGAAGAAGGGAGGGAGGCTGAGACACGGCGGAAGGCGTGGAGGGATGGAGTCAGGGAGGAAGGAAACAAGGAACGATGCAAGCAAAGAACTAAAGAAGGAGGAGAAAGGAAGGAAGGAAGGTTCGAAGGAAGAAACAACAAAAGGTCAAATGAAAATAATACACACAAACCAGCTAGAAATACATGAAAGACAAACTGTCGCCATTGGTACAAACCCACTATTTCACTATGCCATCAACGGTAACTTAAGGAACCTTCTCCAATATACGCATATTTCTTTGATGTTCCTCTTTATCAAGACCTGAAGCACGATCATTTGCGCGATGGTTATCGCTCAAATCGACTGCAGTGCATCGTTTAGTGCGCCAGATGTATCAAAATGGTAACAATATACGACATTAAAACCAAGACCAGCTTTATTTATTTTTATGTATACCAGTGTTTTTCAGAACGTGGACCACACGAGGTAAATGCACAGAAAGAGCATGTTATCCGTTCTCGGTACTCTTTCGATTCTCTTGGTCGGTGAAGTGGTTGCGTTTGACGGCTGTTGTGGTCACCATACTTACAGTACCGTTCAACTGGAGTTTCTTGGTGGCTGCTTCCTCCTCTTTATCGCAAGAATGTAAGAAATATTTTCACGTAAAAATAAATAACTGAACATTTAAGAGAACACTATAAATTATCCGACAATATAGGTCCTATAGCTTAAAATTTCATTTTTTTGCTTCAACTCAGAAGTAATCAATGGAGAATCAGTGCGACTAAAATGTTCAGTTTGGGAAATATAATATATTATATACGCAACAAAAGTTATAACAACGAAATGGAAATAAAAAAATGTTGTAGTTTATTTATTTTTACGAATTTCAGCTTGAAATGTCAGCTATGATTATGTTAAAGACGTCCGCGTCTTTTTAAAAACGTATTTCATTTACGTTATGCTTTGGCGCCAAAATGTTATATATTTTTAAAGGCACGTTAACGCATCACCAACGTTACGTCATTAGCCTTAACAGAACATAACAAATGTAAGTCATAACATATACATAACGTCTTGTTTTAACGAGTAAGAAAGCTGGGAACACTTAAAGTTGGTATGTACATTTAAATGTTGAATCTATTATTATTATTATATATAGCATAAGCATGTATTCTACGCTATAGTATATATTCTACCTATACATGGTCACATTTATAAAGTAAAAATTATAACTAAATGTATTGTTAAAAATGTATATACTTTTTGTATGTATGTGTTATTTAATAGGTACGATTTCATTATATTTGTTATTTAATAGGTACGACTTCATTATATTTGTTGAAATTATAAAATATTTGTTCATGTGTTTTCTACATGATTGTAAAATTATTCATTGTTTGCCTTAACAGAGAATCGCCATTAATAGACAGAAGAACAATTAATTGTGTTCGGCGCTCAAAGTCACTAGCCACCAGATTATTAACAGACTATTTTAGTTATACATGCATGTGTTTATACCAAAATATTGAACACAAAATACGAAAGAATTTCGAGTTTACCTTGGCGCAGCTGAAATTCTTTTTAAAAAAAATAAAGAAAATACAACAATTTCCATTTGGGGCGTTATAACTTTTGTATTTGTACAAGCAATGAGAAGAAACCTTTGAAACCGTAAAGTTAACATTCAAAGAAACCCGGCAGATGACAGATATTTCCTCAATAGTGGTGCAGATCCAAGAATTCACAATTTTAGTTAGGGGGAAGTACTACGACAGGTTCAGTACACACTGACAAACAATATTTTTTAAGCGCCACTAGCATGTTCCAGGGCGAAGTCAGTAAGACAGAAATTACTCTCCCCTGAAAAGGAAACACAAATGTATTGTAGTTTTATTTCCTTACCATTTATGAATGATATATTCCGCAGTTACGTGTAAATACACGTTTACCTCCCCTTGTTTAATTTTCGTCACTGATCGGTTAATATTCTGAAATAAGTATCACATAAAATTTAGCCTGTTTGCTATATTATTTGTTATGACTTGATAGCGATAAAAATCTCGAAAACCATTTAATGGGCAAACGATTTAGTAAATTGCTAAATGTGTAAAGATATACAAAGCCCAGGCAGGTACAGTACGGTATAATAAACTTTATCTAGTCATTCTAGATTATAGATATAACTTAGACCATCATCAATTTTAATTCTATGAATAACTCTAAGTAGCAACACTGCGATTCTAGTGATACATTTTTACGGCATAAATACTTGTGACCATTCCCTCCCCACCCATATCACCCAACTTCATTTTGACCTTGACCGTGACCTAATTTGCACTGTTTTTTAGTTAACTAGATTTTACCATTTTGTCTAGCACCAACACCGCTTGCTACAACACTTTGATACTTACACAGTTGTTGCTTATGACCATCCCCAATCCACCCATATCACCCAACCTCACTTTGACCTGGACCTTGACCTAATTTGAACTTATAATAATTCAAAACTGCCATTTCTTGGTTAACTAGATTTTACCGTTTTGTATAGCACTAACACCGCTTACTACAACACTTGGATATTTAAACAGTTGTTACTTATGACCGTCGCTAATCCACCTATATCACCCAACCTCTCTTTGACCTTGACCTAATTTGGACTAAGAAATGGGCTATCCAGCACCAACCGGGGGCATGTGTGTTTATCAAACACAGAATCTTGTTTTATTTTGTTTTTGCTATCCCAATACCTATTTACTATTTGAATATTTGGTCAGGTACTTGAATAATCTAATATTCAATTATTCATTGACATCCCTTCTCATAATGCTAAAAGCATCTAAATATATTATTAGCACATTCTAAGTTACACTACTGTTGATGAACACATGGTACAGCTAGTGCGTAAAATTGCATGATGTAAGTATGTTAATTGTAGGGTAGTAGAGCATGTTTGTCTTATTTAATGCATATTTTTTGTTATACATTATAAAAGAGATGATGTAAATAAAATAAAATTATATGTGCTATGAAACTTGGGTAGTTTTTAAGCACACTGTATATTCTTAGGGTGATTAATGGCTGAAATGTATAGCCTTGTTTTGTGAAGTTATCATGTATCTAAATTTTAAATAAAAGCTTCGCCAGTGATATACCAAATGGCGAAATGCATTAATGTTTAATTTGACAAGATCTTTTCAACTTTGTCAGTGTCATGTTTGATATACATCATTTTATTGTACACATGAGAATACCTTCATAATGCTGTTATTAATAATTCAATTAAAATTTCCTTGTTGTGTGAATTTAAATTAAAACAGGAAATATTGCTGGAACCATACTTGACAGCATAATTATATTATGGCATAGTATGTAACTTAACTTACTCAGCTAAAGTGGTTATCAACAAAAATCTTGTAGTTGTAAATTGAATCAAAAGAAATAAGACTAGTTTTAATGAATAAATTCCTTATTCAATCAATATTTAATTGTAAACCTTGGGGTGTAGCATGGAAGGGATAATTAGAATTTAATTTTCTGTAACATATCTGGACTTATCAGATGGCTCTTTGACATGGAACAGTTCATCTAACATTGCGAAAGCACTGTAATGTAAAATTGACAGTGAAAGGTACTGTCAAATTCGACCTCATGAATTTCAATGCAGATTATATGTGTATATATATATAATATTGAATTAATAGTATTACATAAATAATACTCTGGTAAGTGGATTTCATACTTTAGTGATGATGTTTTTGTTGTTGACATGTTTTCTTCATAATGTAAAAAAAAAACAGAGGAGTTGTATGAAAATATGATTATTTTTATTATTTTTTAATAATCATAATCTGCTAAATAACCACAACTTTCACATTTAAAATATTTAATATTATAATACATGTACATGAAAACACAGTATTAATGTATCTGTTTAACACAATATTCAGAATAAAAACCTATAAAAACTGGTCTATGCTAATGAATATCATAAATGTTTGTGTCAACCATGCTCGGAAAACATTTAAGATCCTTTTGCGTAAATGTTGTAAATAAATCATTCCTGCCTGCCATACGGTTGACCCTATACTGTCATAGTGCACACAGTTTCTCATTAATTGTCTTGAAGCCACATGACATTAAATCTGCATTTTGATTGGTCAGATTTAAAAATGCTTCATTCTGACTGGTTATTGCCATGGTACACAGGTCAAAGGTCACCTGTGATGTTGTATACTTGTTTTTGGTCTCAGAACTGTGAAATTACACTTTTATGACTCAAAATTGCGTGATTAATGTGTTGACTAGGTATTATTTATGGTTCTGAAGTTTTGTTGTGACAACTACACATTTGTCAAGGTACAGTGCGAATTTATTAAAATACAATACATGTATGCATGTTCAACTGTTAATAATATTGTTGGTTTTGTCTATTATTAAACAGGTATCAGCAGTCAAACAAATATTCTTTGTTATGTGCGATCAAAACAATGGAAAGGTGTTGTTGTTTTTTACTACTCCTTTTCTTGCATCTAGTTTGCCACACTGTGTATCAGTCAGTCATGTATCATTCTTTCACTTTCAACATCTGTGTGAGGATAAAATAAGAACTTAGTCAATTAATATATTTCAACATTTATATTCGTTAATTTCACTAGCACTAGCGGATCCGGGGGGGGGGGGCGCACCCGGTGCGCGTCCCCCCCTAAAACTGCCAGACCATACATTTATGGGCATATGTAAAAATTTTGCTCCCCCTTTGCTCGCCCAATTTTTTGTACAAGATACACATAAACTTTGCTCCCTTCGCTCGCTCTATTTTTTTTACAAGATAAACATAAACTTCAGTCAAACATACCTCGTCTAGGCCCCCCCCCCCCTATGATACCTACACCGTAGGACCGCCGCCGAAGTTCATTGAAACCTTTATTTGTGGATGATATTGTTTTCTTTTTTAAATTCATATATTATATAAATATGTCAGATGCAATACACCGTTGGCATTAGAAACCGCATAAAAGACATTTATACGTTTCGAATAAATATAATTTAAATAGAAATTCAAGTCGAATCAATGACTACTTTCGAGGTGAAAAAGTGTTGTGACAAACAATAGTTTAATTCCCAAAAATCTAAATAAACTTTTTGTTCAATGTTCAATTAATTAGCAATCACACCAAATTGCATAGTGTTTTTATGCATTCATAAAAAAAGATATAAAGTGATAAAGTAGAGGGGTGTCCACAACGTTGGCTCCAATTCCTGGCGATTTCATATTTTCCCGGCACCATTTGTCAGCGAAATAGAAACTACGTCGGCATCACTTGCTGTATTATTCACAACGCAATCATACGTGTATCTTTCATAATATTTCGTGTAAAAAAAACACGTTCATCTGTCTGTCCGTTAGTTCAGTTGGATGAAAAAAACATAGTGCATATCACATTTCAAGACAATTGATGAGCATGACTGTGAACATGTGAGTTATTTAATGATAATCACTTCGAAAAGAGACCATTACACTTCGGTAAATGAATAATACGAAAATTCACGATGCGTGTGTGTTTCAATTTAATCAT